>JAZGTK010005299.1:0-22731 GCA_036877625.1 Ambastaia sidthimunki
TTGCCTGTATTTAAATCAGTTGTGAACCGATTGTGCTTTTCTCTTTGTAGGCTGAGCATGACACATGGAGTCCCTGCCTGTGAAAACCCTAAATCAGCCACTTATGAAGTTCCGTTTCAGTGGATGTGAGGTAGTTTAGAAACAGAACTTGTGTCTCCAGTAAGCGCACAACAGCAAGCTAACATGAAGGCTCAACACCCAAGAGCATTCTTCTTACCCTGTTTTTTTTTTTACGATTAAGACGAGTGCCATAGTAATCAAGGGAAAAGCACCAAACCCCTTCCCGGAACGATCCAGGGACTAATTAATGGAGTGCTTTGAAAGGGTTACCCGTTCCAGCTGTAGGGATCCATAAATCAGAAGTCCCTCCCCCTCACTTCCATATCCTGTAGAACCAGTCAGGAGTCAGTATAGGAGCACACCCTGAACTTGTCAAACAAAAACACATCTGTGCCCAAACCTATTAGCAAAATGGATTTAGGGAGTGATAGAAGGACAATAGGACAAGAAGAAAAGCCCAGGGCAGGAAGACATGACACCAGAACACAGTAATGTTCTCCTACACCTCCATTACTCAGCGAAGGTCAGCAAAGTGTTTCAGACACGAGCAGCAAATCTAATGTACTGTACACAGCAGAGTGACAGTCCCAGGAAGTCACCGAAGCAGGAAAGATAATCCAGTTAAAACGACAAATGCGAATGTCGAAGCCTTGCCATTTATCTGCATTAATCCATCGACAGATGCATGTGCACCAACGGTTAAAATGATTAGCTTTGATGTTTGTAATCTTCAGTAAAGCCACCAGATGCACTTGAGATATTGACAGAATGTTTTGTCGCTGTGCCTAAACCAGTCAGTCCTTTGAAGGCCTTTAAAAATAGCAAAGGGTCATAAATTTGACACTGACTAAATATAGATGCATTTTTTAGGCTCCAGAGCGTGTTGAGAGCTCACAGATATCGGGCGTGTTAACTGGCCTTTGTCAGGTTTTACACATAGCATGGCAGAACGTATTGAGAACGTCCTTGGGACGTGTGGGATCCTTTAACCTTTCAACTCACCAGACCACCCACACAGAGACGCTCAGTGTCACAAGCACTTTCTCAAAAAACAGGTAACATGGTTTTTGTTTGATACCATACTACCTTAATCTTAAGTTATTATTTACTCAAGTTATTATATCTTTTTAATAATTACTGTACTGCACTCCCCAATAGATTTCCCCAATATTGACCCATACTGCGTCAAATGTGATACAGACTGCAGACAGAGCAAAGCCCGTTGAATTATGGGCCATCGGCGGACCGTACAGTGGCTTTTACTGTAACGATAAATCTTACACAGTGAAAAATAGTGGCATTATCGGCACATGCACCGTATAAGTTAAAAACTCCAGTTTCGACGTGCGGCGGGCATCCCTAAATTGTGGACGTCACTCCTGACAAGGTGTGTGATTAGAAAGAGAAGATGATTTACAAGGTTATTTGTCTCCTTTTCTGCAGGTCTGCAGACACAGTCAAAGGGCCGGTTGAGGCGGCTGTAAATCTGCTCCTCACACGTAAACCTCAGCCCTGTCTGGGACATAATCTCCTTTAGAGAGGTGCACAGCAACACACTCATCTTACAAGGAAATGAGTATCAGTTGTAACAACATCAGACTCTGATAAATGACTGGGGCAGTTGAGTAGCTTCAGGTAGCCAGAACTTTAACCATGAGGACAGTCCATAAAATAATAAAAATTGAATTTCTTCCTGTTTAGAGTAATATTTACTAACAGAGAAGTCATATATGAAGTGCATTCACACAGATTTTTACACAGAATTAAGACGTGATAAAGTACCACTTGCTGAAATGTTAATTTTCTTTGACATGTTAATTTTCTTTGATTGGTTAATTTTTACGCCACAAGCGTTTACAGCTAAGACTTGTTGTAGCCCACAAAATGTGCAGCTTTCTAGACACAAGTCTAGAAAGTTGAACTGAAGAAATTTCTCAACAGAAAATTGGCCAAAATTACATCACTGTCGGCCTCCATCAGCAATTCTGTTTTACTTCACATGATGTCATTTCTTCTAAAAGGAGCCCCAAAGATTTACTTTTGTTTCTTGCTTTAATCATTTGTGTAACGCTGATTGAAATTTCAGTTTTGTCCTTTGATGTCTGATAATGCTTTAGTAAAGAGTTTCATATCTGGGCAGAGGTAACATGCACAGTGTTTGTAATTTCTAAAAAAAACTCATATTCCTAGAAGGCATTTTCTGTGTGTTTTTGCTAAAAAGGGAAAGGACCTTAAAATTAGTCTTTTAGCCAGCTATTGGATTTCCTTTGACATTTAAGCTGGTATGAATACTGGAACGAGCATTTCTGTAAACTTCAAATATCATGGGCTTGAATTTAAAAACACACTTTTGCTGTGCCCTTTCTCAGGGGAGAAATGGTGTGAGAAAGGACGAAAAAATGGTTTGTACTGTAATTGTTAAAAGGATTTGTGTGTCAAAAAATGCCCAAAAGCCAACTGCAGTGTGTTTTACAATGTGTTGTAAGTGTGGTGGTCTTTGCTGGAACAGAACTGTATAGAGGTTATACGAAACAAGATTTTAACTTGTAAGTGGTGCTTTCTTATGCAAAACGTGCTAAGGTGTTCTGAGTGGTTGCCAGGGTGTTGCTATGTAGCTGCTAAGATGTTCTGAGTAGTTGTCAGTCTGTCGCTTTGGAGTTTCTATGAAGTTCTTGATGGTTTCTAGGTTGTTACCATCGTTAAAATATGAAGCCACCCGCTTCATAACATATACAATATCTGCATAAGTCATCCATGTCTTTAACATACATACAGTGGAATGAGTTACATGCTAAAGCAATGTTTACTGTTTATAATAACACTGCTTTCCATATCGGACTAATTAATTTCAGAGCAATTCTCCAAATGCAGTGAGAACATTTGTATATCCAGCCTCAGACTGAAGCTTAAAAAGACACCAGAGGCCTCTGTTTGTGAATACACACTCACCCTCAATATGGAGCCTTAGCCAGAAAAATGACATTGTAATAAACAGACGATTCCGGGCCCAGCTGAGTGACCCACATTTCAAGCAGATGAATTTCACCCCATTACATGAGCCAGAACTCTGTGTTTATAATGAGAATTTCTCTCTCTCTCTCTCTCTCTCTCTCTCTCTCCCCGCTGGCTGATATCTCTAAGGTACCTGCTTTAGTGACATTGTAATTGTTTAGTTGAACTGCAACAGGAGAGCCATGAAATTCAGTCTCCGCGGCTGAGGGCTTTGATCACCCAGCGTCTTCAAAGTCTCCGATTTGCAAAACCTGTCTCAGCTGGAGACTGTCTCTTATTAGAAGCTCATCAGCATATGTTGTTTGGACTGAGGAATCTCTCTATTTATGCTGCTTTGGGTTTCCGCCACAACAGATTGAGATAGTAGTTCACCACGTCTCACTTTTCCAGACTGATTGAAAGCTCTGTTGTCTCATTTGTGTCTTCTGATTTCTCCTAAAGGATTTTAGAAGAAACATCTGAGACATAGATGATGCTGAAATATTAATGAGAACTCGCCAAATAACGTTTCCTTAGCTATCAAAGAGCAATATTCAAGCATTAAAATTTTCACATGGTTTCACATCTAAGATAGTTTCACAGTTAGGTAGTTTGGCTGTAATTTTTTGGGGCTTTTTAAATTGCTACTCCTGGGGTTTCTGGTAATTACAGTATGTGTTGCATGAGAAAAATATTAGAACTGTAGTCTGGTCTTCACATTCGTTATTTTCAAAAGACTCAGTCAGACAACACCGGCCAGGTTTCTCCATTTGTCCTCTTCCTAATAACATTGACCGGAAACTTCTAATTAATTAAAACCACGTACGCTGAAGTTTTAATTATGTGGCCGGTATGTGGCAGTGATCTAAAACTTTAGTGCCAGTCGCTGGTTCATTATTGAAAATAATTGTGTCTCCTCCAGTGCGCAGCGACCAGTCGTGCCTTTTAAAAGCACAGGCAGAGAACAGTGGAGAATAAAAATACAGAGAGGCTGTGTTTGGATGGTAACACACACAGCAGGGCTTTCTGAACGGGTCCCAGGTGCTGTGGGCAGCAGAACGGGATGAAATTCACACGGGAATGACACAGAGTGATGCAGTGGGTCGGCACGCCGCCAACGGTCCTGTCACCCTCGCGGCTCGCTGGGAATAAAGTTATAGGTAAGCAGGTGACGGGCTCTCGCTGTTTAACGAGCTCAGAGGACCTCACAGAAGCAGGTTGATGACCAGAATGTAAAAGAAATGTGAGAGGCAACGAGGTAGAATGTAATAATGGTGTGAATTAGCCGAGCCCGTCCTCCTTCTAAACTGTGTCTGTGCCAAAACTGATATAATTAGCCACCTCACCTCCATCTCCTCCTGCCTGCTTGCTTTTGCTCTGTTTTTATTCACATTTATCTAACTGCTGTCACACTAAGAAGCCCATATAACAGTAATTACCAGAGCCGCTAAAATGCTTTTAACCCTGCATACTGTACTCAGAGCACTGCATCTAACATTAGATTAAATTAATTGGTATGTTATTAATTATTATTATTTAATGCTACATGCTCTTTGGCCACATTCTAACCTGGTGTTTGGCATGCCAGCTGAAGGCTGCTAATGATTTCTAATGAAGCTTTAAAAGTGGCATATTAAAAGATTAAAATGCTCTAATTAATCTTTTGTTCAGTTGTTCAGTTTGAAGGTTAAGTTATTTATGACTATTAGTGTCAATCATTTAATCATACGTTCCTTTAGCTCTACTGGTGGAGCATTGTGTTAAACGCTTGTGGGTTTGATTTCCAGGAAACTCATAAAATGTTTTACTTGAATACACAAAGTTGCTTTGGATGAAAGCGTCTGCCAAATGCATAAATGTAAATATTAATGATAATGGTAACAGCTCTAATCCAAATTTAAATTCAGATTATAGTTTCTGGTTTAATTCTAATGAAGGGGTATCTGTGCCATTTTGTACACTGGCAAAAGCAATAAAGAAAATAAGTGCCAAAACTTTTGTTATGTAAACATTCTTCTTATTTGTGTGAAATGAATGCAGATTCAATATGTCTTGTATTTATGTCTCACTTGCAGGCAGCGTGCGGGTGATGCGTTCTGGTAATGATGCAGACGTTGGCGGTGACACGTTTCGGGAGGCGAGCGATGTAAGGTGGTAAATGGGAGGATTTTGCTATTAATTCCCAAGATGCATTGGTTTTCCGGATCCCCTGTGGCGAGCCTGTTTGTTACATGTCAAGCTTACAAAAGCATCTTGCTGCTGTAGAGCCAATGCAATGTTTAGCATCATGCATGCGCTGCACACGCATGCTAATCTCGCAATACTGAACGCGGAATCTGAACGCAATCTGTTCTATATGTGCAGGCTTAGGTTTTTATACGATAAGACACAATGAGATTACATCTTAGTACTTGTAGACACATGGATGTCACAGATGGGGAAGAGCAACTTTCATCCGCTTTGATGACTTTGGCAGCCAAAGATATTGAAGTAGATTTGATTTGTGTACAGATGAGTAAAGACAAGCATTTCTGCTTTGATGTTCCTTATGTGTCTTACATATTCAAAGGTGTCACTGATATTGGCTATATCTAAAACCCTTTCGCATTTCTGCAGTCTCAAATCACTGCATTCAGCCTTTGAGATTTCAGTATGCCTGAAGGGTGGATCTGTAATTTAATCAGAAAACCACTTGTTTAGTTTTTTTTGTCTAGACAGATGTGCCAGTGGACAACATGTCATACGCCACAGGTCAAAAATATTCAATACATTCAGCTCAAATTCTTAAATGAACCCTTAAAATAATTTGGAGGTGTGTGGATTTATTTTAGCCCCAAGATATCCTGAAACCCAAGTGGAATGAAATCTGTGGTCACAGCACATTGCTCCTCCATTCATCAAGCTTAATGTTCACGATGCACCAATATGCCTGCAGTTTAAAATGCTTAATTAGATTATTAATCAACAGCACAATCAGTGAGTGCTTTATTTCCCTGATTGAATTAATCTTTCAAGCAATTAGCTTCAGGTTCGTACTTTTCACCCAATCAATGCGCAGAATGTTAAATGCAGGTTCTATATTTTTAATCTCTGTCTTTTTATTCTTTTTTAAAAAAGGTTTTGACAATCAAAATACAGTGCAGTACCACATATTAGAGAAAAATGTTAGTATAGTGGTATGCTTTTGCAAAGCTAGAACCTTTGAGGTTCTAAACAAAGATTTTGAAGTCTGCTAGAAGTTGGATTTTTTATTGTATGCTGGAGAATGGATTTTTGTTTAAATGTATGCACCTGAAAAAGTTAATGATTCCCATTTTATAAAATGAAATGGCAGCTTATTTTCCAGTTATTCATGTGGGTTGAGAGAAAATCACTTATGGCAGGAGAGGCAGGAGAGGACCTGGAGATCAGAAGCTTTAGTCTTGATGTTGACTTAAACATGACACAGTAACAGAGGTAAAAAACTAGAACTAACCACATAAAAATGTTTTTGACCCCATCTGATCTATGATGAAGAACGTTTCAGTATTGATTTTATGACTATGCCATGTCACTTGACATTGACAAAATGCTTTTTCAAAGCAACTTACATTTCACTAACCACATGAACTATGCCCTGGAGAGGTCTGAGGTTAATGCATTCATTCACAAAATGATGAAAAATTAAAATGTCTTGTCATTTGCTCACTCTTTTGTTGTTCCAAACCTCCATACAATGAAAGTGAATGGGGTCAGAGACTTTTAACCACTAACATTTTGCCTTCCATCTTCTTCTGTGTTCCACAGAAAAAAGAAAGTCATGCAGATTTGGAACAACGTGGGGTAAGTTAACAATGACAGCTTTAATTTTTAGGTGAACTGTCCCTTTAAGATCTTAAAGAACTGTGATAGGTTTAGTGTCAGCATTTCTACCCGCAGTTTAATACAACTAAACCAGGCTAGTGCTTTCATTAGGCCGCTATCATGCTAGCTATCCTTTCTGCAGTGATTCCAGATGTATTGCACTTACATCTAGACCTTTTATCAGAGGAGAGCTAAGGGTTGATGTGGAAGGAGAATGGAGGAGGTCTACACAACACCTATAAATCAGAGGGCTGTCTGGCACAGATTAACAACCTCCCCCTCCCCTCCCTGTCGCCTCCATGCCAACGTCTTATCTGATCAAATCTGCTTCAATCTGAAGTGCTGAAGTCAAGAACGAGGAATGTAGCAAATCGCTACCTTAGAATTATAAGGTTCTATCTAATATAACTTACTGACACTATTAAAGGTGTTTCATAAAAAAAAAAAATGCATTTTGGGCGTTTAATTTGAAAAACAAAAAAGTTAATTTTTGGTATATACAATCCAAAAACTTTAAACCTCAATATCTCAAAACTGGTCAAAACGCAGATAGAACCTTCGCTAAGGTAGCGAATTACGACCAAACGTTACAGATCCAAAATGGTTCCGGAAATCACTGATGTGTGATTAGTGGTGGGTTTTGTATACACACCTTTTGTCTTGTAATTAGGTTTGTAGATTATGGTTTACTGTAAACAAACACGGTCACCCTTGTGTTTGAGAACACCAGTAAGATCCAGTTAACATGGTTGTCATTGTATGGTTGCCAAGTTGATATTGGAAATATTGTTTGCAAATCTGTTGATCTTGAACATCAGGTAGGAATTACATGGAGGCCTGTGTTGCCAGATCCAGACCGCAGTGCTGTTGGGGAAATCTCTTCACAAGTTCACAAGATCAGTTTGACATTGTTTCCAGGAACATTGTGCACCTGTTTTTTTGGGGTCTCAGCTCACCTGGTAAAAAAGACCAAAGGAAAAAAACACTTTTTACTTGTTATGGTAGTTTGTTTTTTAAAGGAAGAAAAGGAGACATTCTAGTGGGAGATTTTTTATTTAGTGTGTAAGAGTTAAATCTAGGAATTGTTTTTTTAATAAAACAAGCAGCATTTCGGCTGAGATTGATGGGAAATCACGGTGATGTTCATTGTGTGTTGATGAGCACCTTTAACATTTTCTTCCACATTCAATCACATACACATTTCTGCTAGATACAGTTGTGGTGTAGATAAGCAGAAGGTGCAAGATGATCATGAATTCACAATTTAGATGTGATGTCATGATTTCTGCCTAAACTTTTTTTTTAGCTACAAACATTGTGCAACTTTATTTTTTAAAGATACAGTTTGGTTTGTAGTACCTGCATTTAAAATGTACTTGGTTCAGGACCCTGAATGAGCAGATTGGTAGATTGCTTTGGATTGTTCCTGCAGGTAAAGGGCATGTCTATTGTCATACTTTTTTTTTTTTTTTTTTTGCCATTGTTACCAGTATCAGCTCTCACTGCGCTCTGGTGACATGTGACAGGTGTGTCACTAAACCGAAAAGGACTTTGAGTGGTTGATAACAATACTTTCTTTCTGCTGGGTGATGAGTCTAAAAAATCGAAGTGAAAGGACAGGAGCCAGAGGTTTTGAGATAAGGTGGGATGTTTTTTTATCACAGTGCTGAACAAACTGTGAATGGCAGAGAAGATTTATTCCTGAACAAAAGTTGGGGGACGGGAGGTTCTAGTTCTGTGTTTACAGAGTGAGGGACAAAAAAATCATCTATCAAATGGATATTCTGGTTCTGTCCTTGTTTTGTGAAAAAACCCAGCAAATTTGATCTATCAGGAATTGATATGACAGGTCATTGGAGGGTAGATGTTGAAAAAGAGGGACTGGTGATGTTAACTGAATAGAAACATTTTGTTCAAAAGCAAAGCAAGTTGCTTTGATAAAAGATTAAAATGTGGATTTCATGTTGACCTTGTCAGCTTTGTTTTATCTGGATAATGGTATAATCATATTAAAGTTGCCATTAGTGTTCTTTGAAGTTTGTGTTTAATAGAAAAGGTGTTTGTTCGGTGAGCTGGCCTTCGGGTAAGGTCAACTGTGAATTTCTTCAGAATTTTAAACACCTTTAAAATCACTTTTCTAACTCCTCCCCTTTGTGATGCACATGATCTGAAAGTTCCTTCTAGTAATGTATTGAGTAGTTTACTTTAGATATGTGAGGGTTAACTCATGAATTATTATTGTTAACAGTGTTGGAAATTTTATTGATCAAGTATCTGAATTTCGGTGTGGTTATTTTTTACTTTAGTAGTCCAGTGTCCAGTGTTTTTGAGTAGTCCAATTTATTTTTTATGTTGCAAAACATCCTTTTGTCCTTGAGCTGTTTGGTTTAGTGCTTAAATCTCGGAATCTCCACACACATTCAGCCACAGGAAAAAATTAATTAATGCCCAGCTGACATTTCTGTCTGTTTGTTTATGTTTTAAACACTGTAATTCTAACCTGTCCGACGGGAATGCCCATTAGGCCTGTACTGAAGCTGTGGATTTGGTATTCTGTGCTTTAGGATAAAACACTGTGCTTAAAATCTCAATTTCACACGTGTTGTAACAAAACCATCTTGAGCCTCTGAAAACATTTTCTTTTATGCATCATACTCTAATGAAGAAACTTTAAATTTTGAATTTTATATTAGGGTGGATGTACATCCCATCTAAGCATATAAGACGTTTCCCTGGAAAAAAATATTTATTTGTTGCCCGGTGTAGTTGAATTCATATAGTTGATTTTTGTTCTGAATTTCTCTACTGGGATTCTTTCACTGTCAGTCATCAACTGTTCAGTTAAGTGTAAAAGCTTTGTTTTTATCAGCGCAATCTTCGGTCCTACCAGACAACATTGAACACGCTGCTCTCTCTTTCTCTGTTTCTTCCTCCCTCTATTTCTGCTCTGCCAAAGCAAACTCAAGCGGTGTACAACGTTAAGAAACTTTCAACAGAGTTTCAGAAAGGTCTCTGACTGTGCATTTTAAGCCTCGAGTGTTGTTTGCTCGGAGAACCCACTACTGTCTTTGTAGGAAAAAAACACTGATACTCTGCCTCTGTTTCACCACTGTAGCTATCGGATGATTGACAGCCTGTGTCCAACATACACCTGACTGGAATTTCAAACAAGTTATTTAGATGTGTAGAGCAATGTATGTTTTGAGTTTCCTGAGTGTGGTTTTTGGTTATTCCGAGGTACTGTGTGCTTTGGTATTTGGGTTTAATTATTAGCAAGGACAACTGCCAAATGGATGGAAGAATAGTTCTTTACTAGAATCTGGTTCTGTGACATCTGGTTCTGGACCAAAACAAGGTCCAGTTTTGCCCAAAGCACAATCCAGTTTTTTCATTATACCGTAGCCGAGCTCATCCTTACCAGATGAGAATCCTGCAGATAAACTAATTATTCATTTATCTTTCCCTCTCTACAAAGTCTACAACAATTAAACAGTATTTAAGATGCAAGATGTTACACTTTGTTGACTTGCAGGCACTAGATTAGTATAATTGTGATGATAATGCCTTTGAAATGGTGTTGTGCTCTCTGTGATGCCTTTTGAAATTCAATTGTAATGAGTGAGAAAAAATACAACCGCTCTGTATTTCAGAGGTGCAGTCGAAGGAGTTTGCTGCTAGCAAAATTATACTCTATGTAAGTTTAATAAGCTGTCAGCATGCTTCTCTGAATGTGTGATAGTACCGTCTGATCTGACTGCTCTTTAAAGAATGTAAAACGTATTCATGCACTGCTAAATGCGTACAGGTTGATTGATTGATTAAAGACATTTTAGCTTTTGTAATATCAAAATGGTTGAATATTCAATTCACCTAGATTGCGGACAAGTCATATGACGTCTAAACCTTTAACATGTATCCACTCTGTATTCACATTTATTATGAATGTTGATTAGACTTCAGAGAACAGGCTCTTTACAAATTGTAATGGTCCTACCCCCCCCCCAGCCCCCCACCCCCCCGGGACATACACACACACACACACACACAGGCTCAGCTCAGTGGCTCAGTGAACAGCAAAATGTAATTTTTACTTCAGAACAGAAATGTGCAGTATCAGACGATGCTGTTTTTATCTTTGTAAGAAATATACACGCGAGAATGTTTAGACATTCAGTTAAAGCTGATGTTAACTGAATTAGGTACACTAAGTTAACTTTTTCAAAAGCGTAGGCTCAGCAGTGCTGTTTCTTTTCAACACATCAACTTTGAAGCCGGTTATCACTGGATGTCTGCGTGAAAGGATATCGTTTATTCAAATGAGGACCCTTGATAATCGTCACACTGATGTTGCTGGATTTTCTTGACAGATGTTTTGGTTCCGATCGAGCTAGCGTTTGATTATCCACGCATCATCCTCCTGACACCAGTGCTCCTCAGTGAAGCTGGCCCTCGTTTCCCCACACAATCTCCATTAATCTTTTCTGTCTTTACATCACCCTCTGCTTGTATGCATCATGCTACCGTATTGGCATCCATTACAGGATTTTTCAGTCAACATGCAATGCCACTCCTGTCCCTCATTGCCTGAGGCTTTGCCTTATATGTCTTTGCATTACAGGGTTGTGTACCTTGAAATATATGTTAAGCCCAAACTCATAAGTTTGTAATGTGTAGGCTGGTGATTGGGTGATAAATGCTCTTTAAGATGTGGCTGTAAGATGTCATCCATGTAAACAAATCTCACCCAGAAAATCTCCAATGCAGGCAGAAGTAACAGTTTGTACACATTTGTAGTTGAAATGCATGCATATTTTGATATTTAGAGAAAGTACAAAACAATTTTTTAACTAAATGAGAATAAAAGGTCACACTTTGAATTGCAGTCTTGGTTTTACACAAATTACAGAGTAACACAAAGTAAAACTGAATAACTGCTTGTGCTTTGTGTAATGATTTTATAGAGTTGTTTGTAAACAAAACTGTGACCATACATTTTTTAGTGGTTTTGAATCACTGAATACAACTGTATTATTGTAATAGGGTAATATTATATAACATTTTTGTATCTGTCATTTAATAAAATGTGTATTTTTTTGTATTTAGGAGTTTTATTTCCAGCAAATAGGGAGAGTTTTGAGAACATTGGCTAATGTTCTATAAAAGTTCTCTCAAAGTTATCAGAAAACATTGTTGCAGCAATGTTAGTAGAGCGTTTTATTGACGTTATATGTTGGGTTGTTAGTGGAACGTTTTAAAAACGTTACAGAATAAAAAAGTTTGCCAAACAATAACGAAACCAATTAACACAACGTCTAAAAAACTAAAACGTAGAACTTTTAAAATCACATTTTGAACGTGTTCCTCAATGGAAACGTTCCTGCAACCTCACATTGTTAGATGGGCGGAGAAACGCAAAGGGTTCGTGATGAACTCTGTCAGTCAGTGATGGTTCAAATGCACGAGAACCCCCGCAGCCCCCCCACCCCGCCCATCAGGAACTGTACAAGTTCTCCTCGCGCTTACCGCGCGTCAGTCCGCTGTGTAGGGCGCGAAGCGCGCGGTGCGTCTTCAGTCAGCAGATGCGTTGATCTCGCAGAGGTTTGATCTCCATCTCAACTTGTAGGTGGATGCAGAGGTTTGACTTTGTGGTTTTGGAAGTGAACGCAACCACGACCCGAACGTCTCGTGAGGACCACAATGAACGTCAGGTTCGGTGAAGGCGTCTGTTCCTGAGGAAATAAACCGTTTGTCACGGTCGACGAGCGTGTTTTTATGTGATGCGTGTTTCACGTGCTCGCCCGCCACAGTGAGATAGTTTGACTTCGGATCCGGTTCGGATGGTCGTCGCGGTGGATGCGGCGGAAAGAAATCCGGCGCCGGTGAAAATATGAAGTGTGTCAGTTTTCCAAAGTGGAATTCCTGTCGCAGCTTTTGGATTATTTACACCGAGATGATTTTGGTTCCGGTTCTTTGGTTTCTATCCCAAACTCGGGCGGCCCCGTCTATAACAACGGAGCAGATGGATATGGGGGTGGTAGGTGTTCATCCAAGCCCGTCTTCTCGCTGATAATCGTCGTTTAAGGGAAAACCTGTAGCCTGTGGGAAAAGATAATTACACGTATTAGACACATGGAAAATGAAGTCACACACGTCTGAATCCACTTACATACACCATTTAATTTACTTGGTTTGTCTTGACAGAAAGAAGTCAAGTTCTGTGAATATGGGTATAAGTCTTAATTGTCGTGCCGCTTACTAGTGGCTTATTTTTCTCGTTACCAGTTTATGAAGCAACTCACATAAACACCGTATAGATCATGCACACACATAGCATCAGTCAATAAGACATTCAAGACGGTTTGGCTGTATTTCTGTAAAGCGTATTATGTGTCCCGTTTGCGTAATGAAAACAGGACAATGTGGGTATGTTAAACTTTGGAGATCTGCGTTCAGATGTGTGGTTCAGATCCACATACATTATTTTTGTGTTTGTGATCCACCTTAATTCGTTCAGAAACCCACTTTCATGCTATGCGTGGTCTCACACATAAGACATTTTCATGCACACTGAGTGCTGGAGAGTTTACACTGTGTGTCTTACAAGAGGACGTGTAGTAAAATGTGACAAAGTATTTGGAAGTGTTTCCTTTAAATAGATGTGTTGAGTGATCTTACAGTTTTAAATCTTTAATTTGAAACTGTAGTGAAGTATATTTGCCTTTGTTTAGGTTGATAATTCTTTGCAGAGGTGGGTGACTCTGGTCTTTTTGTTAGTTGCTTTTAAACACTGTTTTTTTGTGGTTTTACAATTCTTCTCTGAAAAGGCATGTCATACCCTATCAGTTATTTATTTAGAAGGGACACCAGAGGCAGTTGAGACTCACACTGAATCGAAACACTTGTGTAAGATGTGTTGGTAAAGTGTTGAATATATTAATAATAATGTATAGAGTAATAATATATACTTTAAATAATACCTCCTTTAAAAATCGAATGAGGCAGTGAGTTTGGGAAAGACAAATCTAATTTAAAACAGTCTGTCAGACCAAATTTAGACACATAAAAGGGTGATTTCTGTTTACTGTATCTTTCCCTTCTCTCCCTGTGCAATCACAGATAGAGATTTTGTGTTTGTTTGTTTTTCTTGGTTGTTGCATTCAAAATCCACTTGGCTCAGAAATCTCTGAGGGCACGTGCCCTCTCAGTTTATATGGGCATGTCGCTTCTGCTCTGAATTTCAGATTATCTCGCCTGGATGTGCATCAGCAGAAGATGCATTTTTAGTTTACACAAGGACTCCAGTACAATCTTTTGATGGATTTCTTTAATCAATGTCCTTATATTTGTTATATCCAATATCTTTCTAAGAACTATTCATAGAGTATGAGAATTGATTTATTTTACATTACTGAATTATTCTCCTATATTAGTTTTTTAAAGATGCACACACAACAGCTTACAATAAGTTTTTGTTTAGATCTCCACATGAAAACTAAGGAGTCTAAGGGCTTTGTGAGAGCCACATTTAGTAATGACCCTCACAGATCCAATCTGATGCCACTGAGCACTTGGCACACACGTATAATGAGGCTGTTGTTGTCTGCCGGTGTGTGACACTGCACATCATCAAACTTCTGATCATTAGACACGGCTCAGACATCCAGAAAAGATCTCCGCTGTGTTAGCGTGATGGGTTACAGTGTTCAGTGACGGCAGCCGATAATAGCACAGCACAGACACTTCTTCACACAGAGTAGTGTCCTGGCACTCACCCCACCCTTTCTTGCAATGGCCATATGACAAAATCACAACCAGAGCACTCCACTGTTATTAGCTTAGCGCCCCAGACCACTCATGCTTAAATGAAGGCTCGGGGAGACGCGATCACCTCGGGGGCTGGACTTGGCTCTGTGGACTGTTGGCACAACAACACCTGACAGCCGCAGACGATGCTTTTAGAGAACTAAAAGCCATGGGTGATGAGACAGATGGCGAGGTATCATTGGGCTGGGGTGGACGGGTGTTAAGTAAGAGAAACATGATGGAGCAGATGGGTGTGTGACACGCTGATGGGGTTTAAGGATGTTGTGCTGACTGAACAGAATGGGGCAAGTCAGGGGATTAGTGCCTGTAGCCCACATAAGCGCAGTGGACCTCTCATTACCTCTGTCCTTAAAATCATGCTGCTCTTGAAACACCAGGGTCCTTAATATACTTTATGGTTTGATAGCAACAAAAAACGTAAGCAGAATGTACAATAGGCATCTGTTTTTCTTCAGTTAGATTCCTGTTACTGTGCATAACATGTACAGTAGCAAGTACATGTTACTGTACAGTAACAAAAGTTAGCTTAAAATAGCTTAACTTTTAGAGCATGGCACCAGCAACGCCAAAGTCACGGGTTCGATTTCCAGCTGCCAGATGCAAGTATATCACTTTAAAGTTGCTTTGCATAAAAGCTTAAATGTGTAAATGCATAAATGCAAATCGTTGTTTTTTTTATCAGTTTGTGTTAAATGCTATAGAGGTGTTTGCTTTTCATACTGGCATAATAATGTGTCACAGGTTTTCTTCTGCCATGAATTCCTGGGAGCCTGACTGCTGTAATGTCTTTAACAAGAGCACCAGCTGGACCCATTAACAGATGCATGGGGCAGCGCATGGACTCCTCTCCCCTCGAAACTCGAAATATTAACAGCATTTCTCATTCTGTCTGCCTCCCTCACCGGTGCGATGCTCATTATAGTACATACAGCACATTAACACACGAGTCTAGAGTGACACATCCTCACCAGAGCCAGGAGAGCCTCTGCTGTCATAAATCTGTCCATCATTCACAATGTCAGTTTGACCAATGTGCTCGCTCGCTTCTAATTACTCAGGAAGACCTCAGCATGGGCCAGCGATTGACATCTAGGAGGTGTTGATAAGCTGACACAGGACTTGAGAGAACTAATCAGGAGAAGAAAGGATAAGCGAAAGACTAAAAGGGGCTGTAGCGTTTAGAGAACTGGTAAACATGTAATCAATAGCATTTCTCTTTGGCTGAGATAGACCTGTCTCTGTGATGTAATGTACTACGGATTGATTTGCAATGGCAAAATCCCATTAATTGTGCTTGTCAGACAAATTGGGCTCCTGTGTGCATTTTTCTACTGGTAAAACAGAGATTTAACAATACAGTGTGATATGGTGAATGTTCTGCTGCTGGGTGAACTTATATGGTACTTTGGTGCATGTTCTACTTTCTGTTTCCGTTCTGGATTCTGTGACCTCCAGTCTATTGTCAGGCATCTTGAGGGAACAGATATGGGACGAGAAGGTTATTTCAGGAACAGAGTCTGTGGAGCGACTGCAATGGTGTGAATGAGAATAGATATGGCCCAGCAGGAGTGTGAGATGTGTAGAATTATGCACCTGTTAAAACCCGTATTTATGGTTCAGATATGAAAGCCCTATCTCGGATGCCCGTTAGACTACCCCCTCTTTCATTGCTGGGAAAGCATGATACAGTAAGAAATGTCAGAATTAGACAGATATCTGGTTTGAAGTTTGGTAGCTGCAGTAGCTGCCCTGCACCAACGTTAATGTATTTTTGAATCCAAACTCTCTCAGTGTTTTCATTTTGTGTTCAGGCTGAAGAAAACAATAGGATGAAATCTGGCTCATCATTCTCTTCATGTGCACTCTTATATTGTAACTCATACTGAATGTTTGAGTCCCTGAATGGTTTCTTTGGAGAAATAGCCAGATAGACATTTAGGGAGACTTTGATGCAGTTTCAGTGAAGGATCAGACTCTTGTCATCTCATTGGCACCCAGAACAGCTTATTTCCCTGAGGCTAATACCTCGCAGGGCCGCCTTTCCTTCATTCTTTCCCTGTAGCCTATCTAGAGAACATCAGATGTAATCTGGATGCAGGGTCAGGCACATGGTTGGCACTCTGTAATGAGAACCATCTCAGGTGGCAAACGTTCCAAATACAAATGTCATAGGTAGCAACTTATACATATTATCCCTACAGACTTTGGCATTTGAATGACAGGATCAACGAATGGCTAAGCATACATAACAAGTTAAAGAGAAGCAGTAGACAAATAAACTAGTATGTCCAAGTTGTACTGAGTAGATGAAACCTCTAGTTTGTTTACAAACCCTACACTCAAGAGCACTGATATATCTTATACAATACGTATGTTTAAGAAACAGCTTAACATACACTGGCAAAACAACACCTAAAATAGCTCTTTGCACAGTTATGTTGTATTTAATCCTGCTTGTTCTGAACATCGAAGACCAGGGTGGTGATTATATTGAAAGCCTCAATGAATAAACCTCAGAAAACAGAGTGCCCTGTAATAAGTTCTATGCATAAGGGAATGAAAAGACCAGATTCCTGTGCCAGCAGCCAGCTCACAGTTCCAGATCAAACCGTGCGGTAAAAGAAGGAAGAAAAACGTCTCTCCGCATTGCAGCCGCACGCAACATTTCACGCTTTCTATTGGATCCCACTGATGAATGCTGTTCCAAAGATCCAAAACCCCAAATTAACTCCATGTGCTCTCTCCGTCTTAATTTAGCTGAGGGGTCCCCCGATCCTCCCCAGGCAAGCTGGGATCAAGGGCGTCTTTGCAGTGGCTGTCCAAACGTCCAACAGGCTCTTATAATTACTGTGGTTTTGTGTTGGTTGGGTATGTTCTTTTGGAGCTCAAAAATAACCAATAAGAAAAAAGTATATCTAGCAATAGAAAACTATAAAGTAGTACAACAAAAAAACAAAAGCAACAACAGGGCTTTTCTTATGTTGCTTGCAGTTTGAAACCGTTGCAGTAGAGTTCATAAGAGTGTGGTTTTATGTCTTTAATTTAAGTCAACAGCCTTTCTGATTGTAAATACATCAGCAAAAGGCCAAGTGACTTATAAGCCTCCAGATTTTGGTGGCAAACCCCATTATGGCCTCTAGTAAGCGTTTGTGTTCGTTTTCCAGGTCTTTGAGAGGCACACAGCAGGTACTCTTGTAGTTTGTCTATTATTTGCATACTTCAGTTCTGAACGAGATGACAGAGCGAGTGAGAGGACAATGGACAAAGGACCGTCTTAGATGCAGAAGTGCCAGAGAAATCATTTTGATGTGCAGAAAAGCTTAAGATGTTGTAAAGTTGAAATGACATGGCTCCATCCCCGGCTGGTCTCTGTGGAAATAGGAGAGAGGAGAAAAGACATCTCTGAGATGTTTTCTGAAAGGTTTATTTGTTAGATGTGCTGTACTGTTTATTTAGACAGATTTGAGAAGCTGAGCATGGTCTCACCATGGTCAAGTAAATAACAGAGCCAATAAAATAAGGCCATCTTTCTTTTATTTGTTATAAAATGCCACTGCACTTGGTTTTAATAAAACCAACACAAATGCATTTCATGGTCAAACTGAGATTGTTGTTTTTCTTTAGATAAAAATTGTATCTAATCAGATTTATTTCAGAAGTGTAGAAAACTGCAAATAATCCATAAAATCAAATCTTTTTTCTCCCTCAACCTCATGTCACAACCTTGCAGATCTGTAAACATTTCAGATGTAATCTTTTGCCATTCTGTAAGTAGTTATGTAAGGCTACATAGTTATGTATGTATGACTTTTTAAGACAGAAAAAAATGCAATGAAGTCTTTGGATACAGCTGGCTTAAAGCATATAGGGCTTGTAAACAGAAAGCTGTTGATTTGGTCCTTGAGGAAGACATCTTTAGCCATCATGATGAAGGTTTTTTCTCCAGGAACATATAATATTGTACATATAATATTTGTACTGTATTGCTGCTTAAGATATAAGCTAAACAATAAATAAGTGTATTTATCATGAACTTAACCTTTATTACTCAAACACAGACATAATAATTTAGGCTGCATGTGCTTTAAATACAACCATTGTGGCTTATTTTATGTTGTGAATTAAAACCATGTTGTTTAATTCATTAAGTATATTTAATAAATGTATGGCTGAAACACTTGACATGGCGTTTTCAAATAAATCTCATTTTTAATTTTTTTGAGTGCAGAACAGCAAATTAAATTGCTAAAGAACACCAGTGACCCTGTTTTTTTCAATAGCCTTGGTTTCCATTCATTTTTTCCATAGGCATTTAAAAGAAACTTTAATAAAGAGTTCTAAGCCATAAATCAAAGCATCCAGCTCAGAGATGACTCACAACATTACAAACTGATTCGAAGCAGAAAAAGTACATGGAGTTATAAAAAAAAGTGTGACTGTGTTTTTACATTCTATAGTAAATGAACTTGTTTCATTAATTAAGCATTGCAAGTGATTGACTTATTTTTATTTATATTAAGCATATATATAACTGTACTGCGGAATATTCACACTGTGCTTCCATGGAAACAGCGACTTCTCTGATTGGTGGTTCAGAACTGGTCTTTGTGCAGACCAGACTCTTGACTGAACCTCGCTTTGTGCACATGTTAAAACAGAAGGGTACACCTTATTTTACAGCCAATGTTTGTCTGCGGTGATTAAAATGCTGGATGTTTGATTACATGGACCTCACATAAATGGATGTGGCTCGAATGGCCAAATTAATTCATTAGAAATGAGTGCCCACATACTTTTGGCCATGTAGGGTATCATCGCTTAGCAGTTTCAGAGCTCAGGGTAGGACTGTCTTGAAAGGTTTATAGTTGTTGTTGAAAATCAATTTCTCTATGGATAAAATGAATAGTTATATTTTATTTCAGAACCCTACTGTTGCACTCTATTGAGATTTTTTTGCAGCCAAGCTATGGAGCCATGGTCTGGACCACCAGGTACCCTAAATACAATAAAGGTTTGGAACTGACAATATTTTGGAATTAAAGTTTGATTCTAGGAAGAACAAAACTACAATCATAATTTTTATGGAGCAACAATTCCCATTAACATGCTGAAAACAACATACAGACCTGGTTTAAGTTGATCGTAGACATCACTGGTGTCAATTGGTGCTACAATCTACTTAAACTTACAAGGCCCTGATTATGATATTTTTGACCTCTCCGAAGCTTTTGACCATGTGTGAGGGAAGTACTGTAGAGTGATTTGCAATTTACAGGTAAATGATTATGATTATTACAAAACTTAGCTGCAAGCATTGCCTAAACAGACATAGAGAACGAAGCAGCATATGTCCAAAAGCATTGCTGATGCCTGCATCACCTAGCAACTGCTCAGTCATGATGGTTTATTGCTTCCGCAGGCAGAGACAAGACAGGGAAGAATACAGATTTGAGATTCAGTAGGCACAGCACCATGTCTGCCCCCACTAACCCAAGCCACAATTGCATCATTTGTCAGAGAATTAGCATGTCTCAAGAGGAATTCTATAATCATCACTGAGCCCACTAATCAACATAAAGGAAACTCACTGCATTTGACGCAGTACTATTTAGTAGCCAAACAGAGAAATCTTTTGATTCTTCTATTTGTATATTTATCAAGAGCCTCTTGTGGCTGTTCTGAACTTTTTGGTCTATTAGTTTGTCATGCTAATATCTTAAATTCGCTAAAAGAGGGCCTTTGGGCAATTTCGGGGATGTAAAAAACAAAAATTAGGAGACCGTTGCTTATATTTTATTTTTCCCCTCGGATTGCGGTGATAATAGTTGGGTCAATGGGTCTGTCTCGAGAGGAAAGCGGCAGTTTTAAGTGAGCTTTTATGCTAATTTGAATTTTAAGCTGTTCCTCGAGGAAATGAAATACAGAACGCTTAGAACTCCAAATAAACATAAATGTTCACAAAAGTGAAGCGCTAGGTGAATAATTTGCCTCGTTGATTTCCAGGGAACGCACACACTTAATACACCGTGAGTCGCTTTGAATAAATGCATCTGCCAAATGCAAAAATGTAAATGTAATACTTTCTTGCACATGTGATAAGGCTTTATTATTAGTCCCACTAATGCATGAGTAATGAAAACACAAAGGATAACATGTATATTTTACTGACAAAATGTGTAAAATGTAGTCCTTCCCAATCTATATGTTTTGTAATGGCATGTGTTTGAGGAAGAGCACCACTCTTCATCTTTATTTATGTGGTCATTTAGTAAATCATCTGTCCACTACAATGGACATCAGAGATATTTTAGAGAGCGTTGTTATTTTAAACATCAAGCTTTGATTGTATTGATAGGTTTAGCACAGTGATCCCAAAGATGTACCATTAAAGGCAGCCCCACTTAGAACTGTCCACAATGACCTCTGCACTTTAAACTGGAACTATTAGGGGAACTAACATTATTAACCTGTCCTGAAACAACCCTTGTGTTCTTTGTCTTTGTTTACCCAGCAGATGTAGACGTGCAGTTCCTGTAACAATGAAGCTACACATTTATCATCTTCGTCATTGCCCCACTGCCATTTTTACAAGCCAGGCTCTTACTCTCCTTTGGGCTAATTCACTACACTGAGTCCTTGTCAGACACCAATGTGCTCTGGGCTTAATCCCAATTTGCTTTGTAACATTAAGATAATAGGCAGGCGGTACACTTTGTGGATGCTATTACCAAATTACAGGGTTTGAATGCCTTTTTAAATATAAAATATCTTCTGGATTGGAACTCCAGCAGATCTCATATGGCTTTTATCTCAACTCTACAATATATTATTAAAAGTGATTCTTTGCAGCAATAAAATTGCTCCGTTGAGGAAATTCTTAATGTACAGTACAATGCGGTGAATGAAAAGGCTGAGGTTTAATCAAAAGTCACTCTGGGTATTTCAAATAAGCAATAAGATTTTATTTGTTCTTTCCAACAGTGCTTGGGTAATTTTTAGCATGTAAAGCAATGCATGCAACAGTTCTTTGAATCAAATCAACAACGAACTAATAAGATTGTAAGAATGGGAGATTTTGCAAACTTAGTGCCTCATAATACCAAAATCAATTTGAGTAAACGGCAGGTTATAAGAACGAGTCGTGGTTGTATCAATTCTTTGCAAATGCAATATCAAAGCAAGGCAGAAAGCTTCTGATCAATGCTTAAGCAGACAAGATCTCTTCTGTTCATCCGTTTTCATTTCAAAGGTCAGAAATCTTCTGCGAATGATGTGTGGATGGTGCTCAATGACAGTTTTATTGCTTCTAGTGCCCATTCGCTTTCAGAGATAAGTACAAAACAAAGCCTTTAGTTTGTTGTCAGTTATCTTTTTAAATATTGGAGGATATCTCAACATGCTAGATGAGATATCAATGTAACACGAACGTGCAAATTTATACCAGAACCAGAAACAAGAAAATTTAATTTTGCCATTTCCCATCGCTTTGTAGACGCTAATGCAATGGTTGACATTTAAACGTTGTCACGCCTTGAATTGCAAAATCACACTCTTTCCTAAGTGCTGTGTTCATTTTTCCACTACCTAACAGGACCTTTGGGGGATTCTTAGTAATTTCATAAACTGATTTTACTGTAGAGTTGACCTTATCTGCTCTGCTCTCGTTCGGTTGACGGAAAGCAACATGAGCGAATGCATTACCTAGCTGCCCTGTCTCACCTCTGTTCTGCCACTCGGTGTATTTATCGCTGCAGTTCTTCACAGTAAAAGAACAGCTGCAGTCGTGTTTTGTTAAAGTGCCCTGCAGCCACTCCTGATGCCTGCATCACAGGGCTCGTGTGTCTGGCCCTAGAAAAGACAGAATATTATGAGCTAATTAGCAGTTATTAGTAGCTCAGGGCCGCTGGATCATTTGGAACATGAAGAGGGCTCAGAGTCTTTCTTTGTTGCAGGCCTCTATAATGACACGATAGACCTTCTCTGATCACGCAGGACCGTGCAGGAGACACTTGC
>JAZGTK010005300.1:0-22730 GCA_036877625.1 Ambastaia sidthimunki
GTTTTTTTCTGCAATGATAGTTTATAATAATAGTGATGTTAGAGGAATAAAGCGAGTTACTTGGATGGTCTTGCATCCCATAACAGTGGCATGAAACAGTTTTTAAAGCCATTGACATGAGATTCTGTCTCTGACCTTCCGCTGTGTATGAACCTGCCTGTAGTTCCTCTGTAGTCCTGTAGATGGCAGCATTCTATTAAAATCTATCTTCTTAATGGAACGGCATAAGAATATAAAGAGTTTTAGGCCTTTGAAACGTTACAACAGTATTTCATCAGTCCATTAGCCAGTGGTACTGTTCTCTATTCAAATCTCACTCCATTCAAGTCACATATGAGCGCCAGTAAAAATGATGGCCAGCAAGTAATTTTAAAACACAATCAAGCCATCTTTACAAAGCTGGTTATTATTAATGCACCGCTGAATCACTAGCTTAACCAGAGTCTCTCTGTTTCACAGACACAGTTATACATTCAAACTTCCTTGATGTGTTTCAGTGGGTAAGTGTTGGTTCTGAAAGCTCCAAGCAGATACAGAGACACAAGATACGGAGAGCTCAGCCTCTTGTGATGAGAACATCCACCAAATGGAAACACTTACACAGTCACTGAATCACTCTGTAAGTTCTGATGGCTGTGTAATGGACTGTGTGTAATTCTGTAATGCTTTTCATTGCTCAGCGACTCCAGAGCTAAACAGTCTTAATGGTTTTAGAGTGAGAACCCACAATTTGTCAATTGACTCCAAACCATTAAAAAACAACAGATCATCACACTTTAAGGACAGTTTGGATTACCGAATGCAGACTCATTCAAAAAGCATAATGATGTCATCATTTAGTCATTTGCATGTTGTGAAGCATTGATCTCTATTAAGGTCTATAACAGAAATGACATCACTGTGCCATTCAGTGCTGGTATTTTTTCAGAAATGGATAATGCTGGAACTGATTTAGTACAACATTAACGAGACTGGGAAACTTCTGCGAATGCAGAAAATCTCTGAAAATGCTCTTGCTTTGATAACAAACACTTATTATTGTTTGTAGTTTGAAAAGCCCATTTCTATGGACCTATTATTACATTGAATGACCTGTGATCTATGATTCTAAAGGTCTGTTGGGCATTTCCTGAAAGTACATTTATTGTCATTTTTCTGTTAAGGCTGTTAAGTGTGGGTGGTGTCTGAATGCAGGATGTGTAATTGTAAAGTGTAAAGACACCAGTGGAAATAAGCTCTACCTTGTCATTGCAACTCTCATTTATTAGATAAATTATGGAGTCATGTATTAGATTACTCTGAACTGGTTGCTGTTTGCCTGAGAATAAATGATGCAGTTGAAAGAATCTGTAAGTCATACATGCCATTCAATAATTTAGGTACTTCTTCTACTTCCTTCTTCTTATTATTATTATCAAATGCAGATCACAAGCTCTTTGAAATAATAACATGTCAATGTCATACAATGGCTTTGGATATTTGGATTATTGAAATAATCCAAATATTGAAATAAAATTGAAATAAAATTCAGATTCAGTCATTTATATTTCTGGTGTAGTAGAAGCGCTTGATGTGTGATTTTGAGTGTATGTGATAACAGATGTTTCAGTGTTTTAATCTGTGGTTAGGTGTGAATGTGGAGTTTGTAAAGACCCACAGCATCAGTAACTTTCTATACTGAATACTTTTATCTTAGTTGCACCATCTGATGTTTGTCAATTGTGTGTTTTATTCTAATGAACGATTTCCACAAGTCTCGCATCCAGCACAGACAGGCGTGTGCCGAGCAGCCAATCACAAACGCGCGGAGCGCCGGAGGGCGGGCTCTTACGGGATTGTACATACTTTTGTCCAATCAGATTAGCGGGGGCGTGTCTCAGGATTGCGCTGTAGTGAATGAGCTCGAGATGCTGAAAACATCACACAGCGCATTTCTGCACTTGTGCAGTTTTACTGGAGGATTATATCAGTACAAAAACATCATTTCCTCACTGCTGAAACACCACACAGCGCATTTCTGCACTTGCGCAGTTTTACTGGAGGATTATATCAGTACAAAAACATCATTTCCTCACTGCTGAAACACCACACAGCGCATTTCTGCACTTGTGCAGTTTTACTGGAGGATTATATCAGTACAAAAACATCATTTCCTCACTGCTGAAGTCACCCCACACGCGTTCATGCCTTCTGAAGGCATTTCAATAAATAAAGCAAACGCTACTGGAGATGTGAAATCCAGCGGAAGTTCAAACATGAAGCTGCTGTTTGTTCTGGGCTGCGTCGGGTTTCTTCTCACTTCGGTGTCGGTCCGGTTCGGTCACTCGCAGCCTTCACTGATTTTCTTCCAACACTGAATTGCAATAAGAAAACCTGCCTGAAGATTGCTCATTGTGAGAGTAAATGAATGTTGATCTGACGGTTTCATGCGTGAGTCTGTTGGGCTGGACACTGATAGCGCTGAATCAACATTTGTTTCATTTATCTCAGCAGATTCACTTAATTAAACGAGAACTTCACTTTATCTCCTGAACTGTGAAAGAAGAAACTTCTAAACAACCTCTTTCCTCTGGGGCTTTACAATAGTTTTAAAATCCTGCTGTTAGCACAATCTAAAACACAATCCTCTCCCAAAAAAATGCTTCCATTATGAGTTTTGGGGGGAGAAAATTGCCCCACAAGGTATTAAAACTATTTTTGCCTTTTCGCACAAATCTTTTCATAAAACAGGAAAATGTGTTGAGTGTATTGTTTTTATCTTTCTAGATGCCAGTGAATCAATGCTTTTAAAGGATATGGAGTCATTCACACTCAACAGACTGAGTGGTGTGCACGTGTTTTTTGAGTCTGGCTCTTATTGTAACAGAACTTTGACTGGAATTAGTTCTCAGTACTTAGGTGACAAAAAAACATACAAAACCAAAGATGGTGTAAAACTGACACCTTCCACTGAGCACTGAAACGTCTATTTGGCAGGTAAACTTAAATCAAGCCAAAGCAATTTACACTCTTAAATCTGTACCATATAACACAAACTCATATACACTGCAGTGACAATCATAAAGACATACAAATTCTGGAGTCCCATAATACTCAAAGAAAGCTTGCAAGACATTGATCTTGTCCCAGTATAGTGCACTTGATGTGGACAGTCTGTGTGACATTACATGATCAAAGAGGTTTGAAACAGTGTTAAAGCACTACAGTGCTATTAAAGTGCACATTACACTGAACAGTATACAGTTTTCTTCATGGTGACTTTAAACTGCTTCAGTGGTTCCTAAATTAATAATTAAAATTCCTTGTCAATCCATCACAACGAGGTACAATCAGCTTCTCACCTTCACCACCTGTGATCCTGACAATAATTCCCCAGCCTGGCTGATGGACCAGCACCAGAACTCTGGATACCTGTGCAAAACAAACAAACACAGAGTGTTTGAGACATCAACACTACGTGCTGCCAGAGAACTTTTGTGGTTTGTCTCCCCCAGCTGGACTTTCTGTGGAACAGCGGCTTTCTGTGGCATCACAGATGCGACGCTTCGTCCAGGGGGAATTACTCTGTGAATGGCATGATGCATACATCCCTGAAAGAGATGAAGAGTAAACAGTGGGAGAAATCGGCCGAGATTCTTGTTTTTCTTTCATACAGAAATCTTTGCTAGATAGTAACTGTGAGCAGTATGTCACAGCAGTCCACGTGAATGCTGAGGGTTGTTACTCTAAAAGCATTGTAAAGTACAGCAGAGGGCAACTGCAGAAACTCACCAGACACCTTTACACTTCACTGCCCTCCACTGGTCATCATTCAGTTTGTTATAGTTTTGACATTATTACAGGAGAATCCAGAAGATGAATACACAATCTGATGACTTCATTCATTAAAACATATTCACACAAATTCATTATGTCTAAGAATGTAAATGCTATACTGAACATCTATGTACGTTAAACCATGTATAAATGTGAGCTATATGAGCCATTGAAATATCACACAATTATCTGGCATTTTTTTGCCTTTTTCATGAAAATCCCAGCACATCTAGTGAAGCGGAAGATTCTAGCATCCTCCTGTATGTTCAGTGCAGTGCTTTATACAACATGACACTTGAGATGTTGGAGCAGCAGCAGGACGGCATTTGTTGATGTGATGATGACTGTGGTCATTTTAAGAAACTATAATGAGTAACTGTGGCTCTTACACATACATTCACTTTAGTCATGTGCTGCTTTGTTTAGCTTTACCATTTAAATTCTGTGTCTGGACCATGAGAGGCTTTAAGGGTCTGGCAGGTGGTACTGAATCAACCCCCTTAAGGAACTGAGCCTCCCCTCCAAGAGATCCCAAGAAAACTTTGCACCTCTTCAGACAGGTTTATTTATAGAGTCCATCTGTCCAGGGGCTAAATTACAATCTCATTCCTTTTGGAATCAGTAAGAGTCCAGTAAGGTAGGTGGCACTGTAAGATATGGAAGCTCACGTCAAAGCCACTGAGGTCCAAACTATGTAGAATCTTTGACTCCCACGTCAGAAAGCTTTTGCTGTTCTGTCTCAAGGTTATCTGAAAATATCTCCAACCAGTCCTTCCTGCTGTGATCTTAAGACAGCAACACCATGTTTCATTCTCCTAGTGCAGTTTCTCCTTCAGTGTCTCTACTGTCACATCATTTATACTGTAAAGTTTATTTTTTATACAAAATTTATACAAAAGCATCATGTTTATTCACACTGTATTTTATATTTTGATCGAATGGATTTTAAATGCACCTTCCAAAAATAATGCTTATCTTTGATACTTAAGTTGTACAGTTACTGTGAGTGGAAAGTATTTGTTTAAGACGCTGTGGCAAAAATCATCCATTCATTTGTAAATGTTGTGAGTCAAATCCAGTCACATGCTTAAAATTGAAAGTGATGTCATCACCTACTCATCTGCGTGCTGCTTGAAGCTCATACGACCTTTCTCTCTCAAAACACCAAAGGGGTCAAAGCTGCTCAGTGCCGTACAGTGACAAGCAAGGTGTTCCTGACTGAAGAAATACATTGTTTCCTGGTTCTGGATGATGATTGGTCAGCACAGCATTCCATCCAACTAAAATACAAATTCATATTTTATACTTCATTTGCCTTATTCACAGTATATCACAGCCCCTCGTACCTTATTGCCTGAATGCACAGCGAGCTGTTACTGAACACAGCCAACCACATCTGTCACTTAATGTTGCAAAACCTCCATGACTAATGTTTCAATCAGTTTCAGACATTAGACAAATATTTTTAGACATTCAACAGACACTCCTCAGTAAGCAGTTTTCAATATACATGTTAATGTTCTGCTAACATTACTGCAAGAACATTTTTGATAACTGTGAGTAGAAGGGGTTGCTGGTTCTGTTGGACAGGTGGATGGAAGGGTGGGGGGCAGTTTTGGAGCAGGTGTGCCTGAGGGCAGGGGTGAGCCCTGATGACAGGTGGGACTTAAAACTTGTCTTGGGTACTACTGAAGGGGGTCAGAGAAAGCGGGTGGCAGTGGAAAGTGGAAGGGCAGAAGTTTGGGAATGGTGAATGGTTGTCTCCAGTCTCTCTGTTATTGGCCCTCCTCTGTGAGTGTGGAAAAGAGCCAGCAGGACAGAATTAGATGAGAGAAAGAGGGTCAAACTCGCTCTCTGGACTCTTTGAGGTTAAAAGTAAAAGCAGCTGAGGCCTCCTCAAGACTCGCAGACTCCTCTGTTTATTCCCAAGAGTCAGGCTGAGATTAACAAAGAGCGTTTAGTCACTCAGCGTCACTATCATCTTTCATCTATCTGATATTCTCAGTCTGCTCTTAGCTCACACACGTGCACCTGAAACGCTCTTTAAACAGAAGTTTCTATAGACTTACGTTGCTTCACTAATCAACTCACCTATAGCAATTATATTACAAATTGCTCTGTCAAGAAATTTACACATAGGCACAATTTATGGAACAAAATCTTTGCATGTTAAAAAAATAAAGTAATATATTTTAATTGGGATGAGCTGTAATCTAGACAAAGGATGGTTACTTTAAAAAACAAAGTATAACAGCTACATAGTCGCGTTATATAAACGTGATGATTCTATAGGAACTGTAGCTGTACTGCGGCAGGTATAACAGTTGTATTGTGTTTATTGATCTGAATTTTAGCTGTAAAGTGAATTTATATGCAGGGAAATGGCGCGAGCCCAGCCTCGTGACGTCACACATGCCCATTCATAAATTCTCACGTTTTCTGTTTCGTCATAATCTACGACCCACCTAACAGGAAACGTTCTAAGAACTTTGGTTAACGTTTTCTAAAAGTTCTGTCAACGTTATCAAAAACGTTTATGCAGAAACTTTAGTGTGACTTTTTAACGTTATATATCATAACTAACATACACTTTTTTAACGTAGTTAGTGGAATGTTTTAAACTTTGGGGAAACATGAAATGATTAGTACAATGGATATTGTGTTTATTATCTTCCTCTAAACTGAGCTGATGATCTCCATCTGAGGAGCGCGAGTCCTCCTTCTGCTCCCAGCGCCCAATCCGCTCGTGCGCGCGGCTGACATCAGCTGCGCGCGTATATAAGCGTGTTTACTCACAGTGAACGCGCAGGAGTCTCCAGCAGGCTGTGGCGCGCTCCCCCCGGAAACAAGTGACTGAAACAATGGCACCGAAAAAAGACGTGAAGAAGCCCGAACCCGCCAAGAAAGCCGAACCCGCCAAGAAAGCCGAACCCGCCAAAAAGGCCGAACCCGCACCTGCACCCGCAGCCGCACCTGCAGCACCTGCAGCACCTGCCAAATCTGCCGCAGTAGATCTGTCTGCTGTGAAGGTAAGACATGACACCAGACGGGTGACAATAAACAGAAATATAAGCATGTGATATATGGAATATAATGATACATTATTACACTACAGGCTTTTAATACATTATTAGTTCTCATGGGGTTTTGGTTTCTTTCTGACTACTGATGAAAACATGTTTGTTAATGGTTTGAATGGTTATAAAGTGTTGTCTAATGTCTGCTGAAATATCTTTTATTGACGGATGATTCAGCACCGCGGATAGTTCCTGGAAAGTTTCCTTCAGTTTAGACTTCATTACGATCGCTGATCAAAGGCCACGCCCCTGCGCTTTTCTGATTGGCTTATCGTGGTGACGACAGTAGGTTTGCGGTTAATGAGCAACCAGATTTGGAGATGGTTCACATGACCAAACATGGAGCTCCAGTCCAGAGTTCTTATAGTTCTCCAAACATCTGAGACTCTGAAGACAGCTGTTGTCCAGTGAGCCGCTGACCTGTCACCCGTCATCATGACTCTTAATGATGTGATGGACTTTCTCAAAGATGTTAAAAATTCATTAACGTCACAGATTTTTATTTTTTTACTGTTTCCTAATTTTTAGTTAATTCTATTTAAAATAAAATATCAGAACGAAGTATAATAAAATATAATAAAATATGATAAAATATAATTGTTTACCATACAGATAGAACATCTGCTTTTGATTTTGACTGTTTAAAATGTGTCGCATTTGTTGAAGTGTGTTAAATAAAGGCTGCACATATAAAACAAAAAACAACTGAATATGAACATAAGTAACTCTGATGTGTCTCTTATCTGATGTCATTCAATATATTAAAGTTAAGATATAAAATATAATAATATTCAAGAACGGAACTGAATAAAATGTTTTTTTTGTTGTTTTTCTGCAGGTGGATTTCAGTCAGGATCAGTTGGAAGGTGAGAATATTTTTATGTACTTATATATTGACCTCACGTTTCACACACATCAAAACACACGTATCGTATTAAATCTTTCTGAAACACAAATATTTTGCATGTGTACACGCTGTGTGGCCCTTGAATAATGAAAAACAGAATAAAATGTGATTTTGTTTAAACTTCTTTAAAGACATCTTTGTTAAATTCCAGAAATGTTTTAGAGATTTACTTGCATTGGAGAATAAAGGTGAAGCATTTCAATGCATCACTGTCCAGCGCTGCGTCTTACGTGCATGAATGCAGCCATGAATGCGCTCATTGCTGGAGCGTGTGCCTTTAGCTGCGTGACTGTTAGTTACACTGCAGTCAGCACTCTGAGATCACTTGCTTCTGCCTTTATAAGGAGGGAGATGTATTCTTGGGAGAGCGTATCAATTCCAAGTCGACTTTCTAAATGTCTCCCCAGCTGCCATTGTGAGCAAATCAGATAAAGCCATTAATCTTTCTGCGGATAACCTTCCAGTGCAGAGCCAAAGCCATTAAAGCCGCAATCTGTAACTATCTGGTTGAAAATAAAGTTATTTAGCAAGTACAAATATAGATCAGTGTTTAAGATGATCTTCCTCATCTTACCCTGATTCACAACAGTGACTTTATAATAATGAGTTTTCATTTGAGCTGTCAGGTCTGGTTCCAGGAGTTTTAAAAGATACAACCAAACATGGTTCTTCTATGGCATCAAGAAACCTTTATTTTTAAAGTTAATATGCAGAAACTTTTTGCCTGAAAAGTTGAAACGGTGTCATCAAACTGTTTTAGTGAAATTTAGTGAAAAATATTGTTATTCTTAATGGAAATGTTATGAAAATGCTCTTACAACTAACACTGTCAGCTGCATAACGTCTCATGACTCACCTTTAACTGCACAATACTCACGTCTCCAGATTACAGAGAGGCCTTCGGACTTTTTGACCGAGTTGGTGATAGCAAGGTGGCGTATAACCAGGTTGCAGATATCATGCGAGCACTGGGACAAAACCCAACCAACAAAGAGGTGGCACAGATCCTGGGCAAACCCACTGCTGATGGTGAGAGCAGAAAACACTTTTCAATTCAATCATAACGTCCACTTTTCATGACTGAATTCTACATCAGATTTCAAACTTCCAGTTATGGAGCGCTGACCTCTTCCCGTCTTCACAGAAATGGCAAACAAGAGAGTCGACTTTGAAGGTTTCCTGCCCATGCTCCAGTTTGTGGTCAACAGCCCAAACAAGGCATCATATGAGGACTATGTTGAGGGTCTGCGTGTCTTCGACAAGGAGGGCAATGGAACAGTTATGGGTGCTGAGCTGCGTATCGTTTTGTCAACACTGGGTGAGGCCAAATTTTAAAGGGTGATGGAATTACTCTAAAAAAAGTTCACCCAAAAATATATTATTCTGTCGCCATTTTTTCACTGTCATGTCACTCTTGACCACTTGCAGTTACAACACACGGGGACTGATGCTTGTGGTCCGTACAGCTTAAACTCCGAGCCTGTGAGAAACATAAAAAATAAATGCAAATTGTATGAATCTCTTTATTTATGACTTATGCAGTGAATCAGTTTTGACAGAATTTACATTTACTCCTTCCAAAAAAGACACATGAATTTCACGTGCAAAAAACATAAGATCACTTAAGAATGTTTCACGTGATTCCATGGGTTTCCCATTGAAATTTACGTGGGATTCATACCAAAATTTTCCAAACCCCACATTTCACGTGATCATGTTTTTTGCACATGGGACATTCATGTGTACACGTAAAAAAACGTGATCAGATGTGATGTGTGTTGTTGGGAACATTTTTGTGTGAATCCCACGTCACATAAATTCCCATGGAAAACCCCTGGAATCACTTGAAATGTTTCGGTGAAATTTGCGTGTCTTTGCTGTAAGGACCTTAGATCCTGACCAACCTTTCTCTCTTGTTTCTCCAACAGGTGAGAAAATGAATGAAGCTGAGATTGATGCTCTCATGGCAGGTCAGGAGGATGAAAACGGCTGTGTGAACTATGAGGGTCAGTTCAGCGGCTCCTTTTATTTTCCCATTACACAGTTTTTTACATCTAATAATTAAATTGTGATCATTTGATGGGCCTCTTTGATTGTATTGTGTACACAAACTATACAGAGATACTATTTGCTTTGTTGTTTTGTGGTTCTGAGCTCAGTTTGGATGGACACATCCTTCTTAATCTTTCCTTTCTGAACAGCTTTCGTCAAACACATCATGTCTGTGTAAGAAGTCAGAGTTGGGAGGAAACTGAAGCATTCTTTCAGAGTCCATGATGTCGGGACATCCACACTGTGTTTCCAAAACCAGCTCAGAAACGGATAAAAGGAATATGGGATGTTAGTTATTAACAATTATTTTGGTATGTTTTATTCCTAATTTTTTCCACTTGACTCCTGTTTCTTTTGACCATTTTTGGAAGTCATTCGTATTTTTCCAGCAAATGTTTTTGGTGTTGTTTGTGCTGAGACAAGTGTCTCTGTAGCGGAGCTGTTGTGAGGAGTGGAGGGGTCATTATAGTCACACAAACAAACAAAAACAGACAATCACCTCCTTGGCCTCCTCACTCTCTGGATGACAAAGTCAAAGGTGCTAAATAAACTGCCATAACTGGACTGGCTACATATAACCCCTCCCCCAGAGCGTTACATTATTTTTGCCTGTCAATCAAATAAACTTTTCACAAAGTACCAGCCTTGCATTGGTAAATGATCTCCCGCTCACTGCAGGAAACAGGTTGAGTGTCAGACTTCAGTTTTTGTTGCATATTTAAATCTGAAATCTATAACTTTTCCCTCTATCATCATCTCTGTTTAAAACATGAAAGTTTAGGTTACTTTACCTACTTTTCTTTATGCACCTGACAGCTCAAACTTACCGTTGAGTTTGAAATATCTGTTATGTACTTGCTCCAGAAGTGATTTTTGTTTATATTTAACCAAACAGTTACGGATTGCAGCTTTTAATTTTAATAGGCAAATTCCTGTGGCTTCTGCTAGCTGTTAATAGGAAGTTATTATACAAAACAACAATAAAGTAGAATCATCTAGATTTTACATATATACAAACAAGCATATATATATATATATACACACAAGCACAAAGTTTAGTTTATTTTCTGTATATTTATTGTCATAACTGTTAAGGGCATTTATAATCATATCATAACAACACAAAAACACACAAATGACAGCTGTAGGGAAAAATGAAACCACAAATGAAATGTACTGGAGTTTTAAACCGAACGCAAGCGAAGCGAGTTTCCGCTTCCTAATTCACTCCCACAACAATAAAAGAAACTTCAGCAGACAAACTCAGAGCTCAGAGAGCTGCTCCAACATCTGCGAGACATCAGAGCAGCAGCATCTCGCCTCTGGAAAAGTGTACGTGCGTGTCAGCAGATTTTAAAGGCCTTTCACCCAAACACACGCCTGTGTTTCTATTATTTATGTTCCTACAATTCTTGCATGTTCTTTGTATGTTATAGTAACATAGTAACATAATACTGTGTGTAATATAGCCATTGTGTGTAAATTGAAGCACAAATTTGATTAAATGAATTACCAACAAAGAGCCACTAAAGCAACTTTTTCTTAACAAAAGCAAAGGCAGAGTTGAACCTGGACTGCCTGGACAATTCTGCTCCAGTTGTTTAAAATAAAATACGTTGCCAGTGTCTATAAAACACCATGTGTTTATTTTATCCAGTGTTTCAGCAAATAACTTTCTTGAAATAGAAAATAGCCTCTTGTGTGTACTAGAATACATACTTGTCATTCTATCTAGGTTTTATTTTAATAATGCAATTGTACAGGTAAGTTATCAAAGGAGGAATAATTTTCTCTTATTCAATTGTGCATAAGATGTCATTAGCTTGTGTGTTTATAAATATATTTCATTATGATGTAGATCAGGTTAAATTTTACTTGACTTGTGTTGTGAAGTTCATGCACTGACTGGGGCAAAAGAAAAATGTGCAGCATGGAATTGTTGTGGCATATTCCCATTTAAATGGGATTTCTGATTCATAGCAGAGGCCACTGTCTAAACACAATCATAAAAATCAAACATGTAACACGGGTAATAAAAACACTAGTACCTTTCTAGCGAAGTCATTATTCTTTAAATGAACAAAAATAAACAGAAAATCTATTTTTCAGTTTTTTAGATAAAGTCACAACAGGGTTCAGTGAGACTGTTGATAAATGAAGAGTTTTTAGGGATTTATGGAAAGTGGATCTAAAGTGTTTTCCATAAATACCAGAGGGAGGAGGGGCTTGTGCCAGCCATGAAACCACTGAAGGGAAGCTGAACAGAGGCTGTTGGGTGATGGATGGGTGGTCACATCATCTGCCAGCGTGGCCAACTGTGGCGACTCAAGCATGCGGATGCTTCCCGGCGAGGACACGTGTCTGTGAGGTGCTGAGCGATTCCATCATCATTTCCGCCCCGTGATCCACACGTGTTTTGGCCGCGTCCCGGAACATCAGCTTATGGCTTTCAATCTTAAAAAGTTGAAAATAAGCAGGTTGGTGACGGTCACTTAAAGAGAACATTTTGGTCATAATCAACCCTCTTGTTTCGAATTTAATATTATTGTCGTTTGTTCGTTAAACAAAAGAGAAGAATTGTCTTAATGTAAATGATTTTGGGTAAACTATCCCTTTAACATTTAATACTGTATGAGAACATCATCTTAACGTATGATGTAGGATGGATTCATAAACATAGGACAGTGCTGAACAAACGTTAATTAACATTGTGCGTTATAAAAGGTTTACGTCCTCTTAAACCCACACCTGTGTCTGTCCTCCTCCAGAAATATGGTGGGAATTATCACGTGAGCCCACCTTTGCCTGGGCTTTTTCTCTGAAGTCAAGTTTCATGTTTTCAATACGCAAATGACCGCCCCCTGAGACACAGTGAAGAAAAGAAAAATTCCTCTTAGTCTCTGCCGTTTAAAAAAATCTGACATTACCGCCTCACCACAACAGTACAGCTCCCAAATCTATAAATAACAACATTTTCATTTTTGGGTGAAATATTTTTTTAATTGAGGGTCATTAAATAATACAACCAGATGATGGCGCTGTTGTGTTATCAAACAGTACATGCACTCAGTAGTGCACTCAATAGTGCACTCAGTAGTGCACTCAGTAGTGCACTCACCGGGCCTGTGGCGGATGTTGTCTAATGAGCCGCACTTGGAGGTCACATGACTCAGGTCAATCTTCTTACTCTGAATTTGTACCTGTAGAGAACACAAGAATTTATAACCACATTTACAACCACTAACTCATACTAGACACACACATTTCACATCATGTCATTCAAACTTGAAACACAAATAGATAAATAACTTCTACGGTTGCTCTGTAGTTGGTTCTTGTCTAAACTGACAGTCACTATGAACTGTTACTGTAAAGAAAACGTTTCAAAAAGCTCTTTTTGTATTGCACAGAGAAACAGCAACAGGTCTGTCCTGCTGGTCACCAGTGTAAGTTGTGTTGTGGATGTTTCTGCATGACACACAGTAGGTGGCATGATGATGTCATCAACAGTCTTCTGAAGAACCAAAACCAACAAGTCCACCAGCCTTATCCGAAACACCATGTTTGTCATTTTCCTCAGGACCAAACCAACACCAACCTGAATAAACCAGTCTGGAGCAAATTCTGGTCTAATCTGGTCTTTTCAGCAGAGCTAAACTGATTTGACTGATATGAATTCCAAATAATAGACACACATGTATTGATAGATAAACCTCAAACACATGCAGTACAGTCTACAAATACAGAACAAGTGTTTATTTATTGTCTTAAATACTGACAGACAGAATATTCTGTATTCTGATTACTGTAGCATTTTTACAACATTCTAGTAACTATTTAAGAATAACGTTTTTGATATATATGATATATAACATTAAAAAAGTTATATTTATATTACTGCAATAATGTTTTTTAAAAACATTCCCTGTTAGCTGGGACTCCCTCCCTTGCCCCCATCTGCCTCAGTGACCTTCAGTGGACATTATATGTTATTAGGCACAGACAGGCAGAGCACTGACCGCTGTTCACCCCCGAGAAACAGAGTCAGTGGTCACCAAGCATGAAAGTCTCTTAAACCTTTTGTGTGATTGATTATGTTGGGGAGACACTCGCTGTCATGCAGAGAGAGAGAGAGAGCGTGACTCCAGACAGAGGCTGAGGAATGTGTTACACAACTCGCCCCTCCTCTGGGTCTCTCTCTGATGCCCCAAACTGAACTCTCATGCCCTCTGAGTGCACTTTAACTGTGATGAGACTGTGAGACTCATTATGATTCATTATGATGATTCATTATGATTTATTATGATTTAATATGGTCAAGTATCAGAGTGACAATTTTTCAAACACTGGAATTTTATTGCTGCCATTCAGTATTAATAAAAGCTTAACAGAGATCATCGAATGAGATTCCATATTTTGGAGGTTATTTAAGGTTTGAGAAGAGTAACTGATGCGCTTCAACGAAAGCAAACAAATCTGTTCTTCATTAAAAAATAAATAGTCAATATCACAAAATGAATTACATTTGATTATTAACCTTAAAACAGTGTGTCTGCAGAGGACAAAAACATCCCTGGAAAAGCATAACAACAGCAAGTTAGGGAGGGAAAAAGAGAGCAGCTCATTGGCTATTAGCATCAGTTGAGGATCTAGAGTAAAATGAGAGTCATTAGCATTTAAACTTGCCTGGCCTCCCTTGGGCTGGTATTTGATGTTGTCAGTGGAACCGATCTTGGATTTGACGTTCTTGAGGTCAGGCAGTGGCTGGTTAATGCGCAGCTGTTTGGGTGTGCTTGCAGGGGATTTTGGAGGTGTGCGAATGATGGCCACTTTCTTCTCCTGGGAAAGCAGGCTGAGGGATTTGGGGGTGCCTGGGGTGCGAGGTGTACCCGGGGTACGGCAGGAGTAACTGGGAGGGGTGCCAGGGGTGATGGCCGTGGAGCCGGGTGTGTGGGGTGTTGAGTTTCCGCTGCAGGCCGAGCGAGACCGAGCAGATTCTGTGGCTTATGTGCACAAAAAAACTGCTATTTAAAATGTGGGAAAAATTAACTTAAACAAGTGAAGATGACTTACACTGTACAAAGCAGAAGACAATTTTTTAATCCTGGGAAAAAAAGGGATTACTCATTCATTTTTGTAATGTATCAGTCTACATTTCCCTTCCACACTAAACACAGATGAAGATGATTACAAATGATAAATAAGAAATCTTTTAATGTGTTTGAGTATATTAGAAATGTGTTGTCATGAACAAACGTATTAATGAAAGAGCACATGAGCATAATGAAAGAAATGATGTATAACAAAAGCCTATAAAATTATCCACCTACTTTGGACTTTTTCATAGTGTTAGAGCATCTCTTATAAAAACAACACAAAGGTTCAAAACAACATGTCACGGTGGTGAATAAATTTGACTCACGCTGACTGTAACCTTAAACAGGAGAGTCAGTATGGAAGACTGAGGAACAGGGTTGAACAGTGAGGACTCTATACCTGTCATACTAGCAGATCTGCCTGTCCTGTGCTCTGCTCTCACTTCCGTACGGAACGCTACACACCGGGAAGCAGGGAGCAAAGGAAGAGTGGGTTAAGACTAGATAAGGAAAGTCTGTAGAGATTGAAGCAGGGATGGAATAGGTGTCTTACATCCTGGTATAAACCCTGGTTACTTGTGGTGTCACATGATTTCTCCTAAACAACAATTGTAGTGGAAGAAAGGGGGAGAGAAACTGAAACAAAAAGATAACAAGCTGTCTAGATGTATGGAGAATATAAGTGGAGATCTGAGCCTTACATGTGGGTCTGCGTGGTGCTGTGGACCCAGAACTGGTGATGGAGGCTGAACTCTCCTCGTGTTCTGCTGTGTGCGGGCGACGAGTGAGTATGGATGCTGGCCGCGGCAGGGACGACCTCTTCTCTGGGCTCCGAGAACCACCATCCTGAGGAGAGAGTTGTTCATTTGATTAAAACTATGGCAAACTAAATTGGAAGAATTCTTCCATCATTTACTCACCCTCATGTCAATCCATCTATATGATCTTTTTGCTTCTGAGGAACACATAAGAAGATATTTTTAAATGTGTTGGAAACTAAACACTGGTGCCCACTGTTTGTATGGACACAAAACCAAACTTCTCAAAATATCTTTTTTTGTGTTCCAGCTCACTCAGTTGGAATGACACAAGGGTGAGTAAATGTGGAAAAAAAAAAATTTTTTATAGTTCATTTTTGGGTGAACTATCCCTTTAATTACGAATAAGTTAGTCCACCCGAAAACAAAACTAGTGGAATCAGATAATGTTCCAGATCAGTTTCTGATCTTGTAAGGCAAATGTCCACTCAAAGCATTTTAGTCCCCGCTTAACTACAAGTATGTTTTGTTATACCTGCTGTGGACCTTCTGAAGAAGGGCGGAGCTTATTTACTGCCTCCACTAATGGGCTGTTTTTTTTGGAGGAGGCAGAGTTTTGTTGGGCTGGCACCAAGGCCATCACCCGCATTTTAGAGGTGAGGATCTTTGTTAGTGTTGTGGGATTGGAGGTCTAGGAGGAATTAAAAGATGAAAGATTCATGCAGAGGGATAAAAAACAAAACATGACATGTGTAATGGATTATAATGAAACTAAACACTACACAGGATGTTTTACAAAATAAAATGAGCAAAACTGGACCACATTTATCAAATAACTACTCTGACCCTCGAAACTGAGCAATCACACAAGCAAACAAACCACAGAAACACCTTGTTTAATGACCCTGATGTTACCCACAACATAACATTACAGACTGACCTGTAAACATAACTTTAATTTTTGTTGCACTATTCCTTCATTGTCTAAGGATAAAAAAACCATCAAGGTCATGCCAACAAAACACAGATGACAAATACAGTCAATGCAAAGAGAGAAAATTTAAGAAGACTGTAAGAAGACACTTACAGGTGCCAGATCTCTGGAGTGCCTGGCCACACTGAAGGGCAGACGTCCATCTGCAGACACTGCAGAGAGAGAGAGAAAGAGAGAGAGAACAAAAAAATATAGAATTTGAACATGAACTGTATTATATAAGAGACTTTACAGTACAGTCTAATTGAGCTAACAGTGCAACTTAGCTCAAAATAAAACAACCGAGCATTAGTACAAACACTGCATTACAACTGTCCAAAAAATACCACACAATAATAAAATACAACAAAAATGCATCAAACAGAAAATGTAAAATAATACACAAGCACCACTTTTAAAGTCTCATGCTAATGTTCATGTGCGGTGGCCACACTGCAGATCAGCTCCAGTGACACACATCACCTGTGGCTTTCCTCTTAACACACGCGTGATGTTGGGTAGGTCTAGGGTGCCTTACGGTGGTCTTTAAAACACTCTTCGGGGAGGGAGAGCACGTCTGAACGCTAGATTTTTTTGTGAGCTCGGCCTTCTTAATCACAGCTATAAGAAGAAGAGAGAGAGTCAAGGACACGCACAGCTGCGGTGAGATTTAGGAAGAGATGATAAAGCCACTTCCCCTTAAATGGTCAATTTATCTCATGCTAAATACTTGATTTAACAATGTTGTCATAGTAATTCTGCTTGAGTCAAAGCGTCAGAGGTGTGATTGATGTGAAACAGAGAAGGTCTAAGTGGTCCCAGAATTGAAATTAATAAAAATGAAAAACAATGTACCATAACAAAAACTTCATGTACTTTTGTCACCTGTTAGAGGTTTTGTTCTCTCTGTTTTAGAAACATTTTACAATACAAAGTTTTAAACAGGTCACAGTGAATATAGGAAACTTTGTTTTCTACAAACTGTAATACAAAATTAAACAAAAAACAAACAGAATAAAAAGGTTTCTATTCATTGTACTACTCTAGTCACAGACACCTTTCTTCTTCTTGATGTCCTCTCTCTGGATGGGCAGTGGCTCCTTGCGAGCAGGTTTGCGTTCAGGGGTGGCTATTCGTCCTTTGGTCCTGCTGCCCTTAGTTTTCTGTTTGACTGTTTTTTCTGTATGTGGTTTCTTAACAGGGCTCTTCATCTTGGGAAGAGGCTCAATCTTCTCTGTGGTCATGCTCTTATCATCATCTGCTGAACAGAGGAGGTGAAACATACAGCCTACTCTTACATCAGCCTGTAAACATGCATTTACCATGTAATACATGGACCTTCAGAGACATTGAGATAAGACAAATAGTATTGTAGTAAACTGACAAGCCATTTTTCAAATGTTTTAGCTACAATAAACCTTCAAAGTTGACTTAGACACTAATGAAAAGTTGTGTTTGTTAAAGTCATTTCATGCAAAATATATAATTAAAATTGCACCTTGCGTATCTACCCAGGAGCTGTCTAAAATGGAGTCATCAATGGTAGTTTCGTCTTTGTAGTCATCATAGCTTTGGGTAAGAGCCTCACTCTCTGGTAATTCTACCTCCTTAACTAGACATACAGGAGGTTCAACAGGCTCTGAGACATCCAAGACTTCTTCTAAACAGGCAGCCTCCATCTCTACTTCCCGTGCCATTTCCACAGATTCCTCTTCCTCCTCTTTTTCTTGGAGGAGTTGTGGACGTTCCTCCTCAGAAGATGCTAAGAAGCGTACACTGTGTCCAGATACTTCTCTCTCATCAATTGTCTGCACCACTGTGATGAAATCATCTTCCACGGTCACAACTGACTCAATCGCAGCTCGAGACTCAACAATGTCCACTGCTGCCCTAGCCACTTCCATAACTTCATCTTCTGTTTCCTCTTTCTCAACAACATTAACCTTCTCTTTTTCTACTGTCACCTCAGCTGGTTCAGCTTTATCTGCCACAGGCTTCTCCTCCAAGTTTGATTTCACAGCTGGCTTTGAATCTTGCATGACTTCTTCAGGCTTCTCAGCAAGCTCTATGTCTTCATTTACTTCTTGGTTTACAATGGTGTCTAAAGAAAGGTCCTCTGCCTCTGAAGGAGCTGGCTGAGGTTTCTCTTCAACAGTTTTATCTTTGAGGGGCTCCACTGTATCTTTATGAATGACCTTTCGCTCAGAAAATCTCTCCTCTGTCTTTGCAGGCTGAGGTTTCTCTTCAACAATTTCATCTTTGGTGGTCTCCACTGTATCTTTGTGAATTACCTCTTGCTTTGAAGTTACCTCCTCTGTTTCTGAAAGAGCTGGCTGTGGTTGCTCCTCAACAGCTTTTTCTTTGTGTGATTCAACTGTGTCTTTCTGCTTTACCTCTTGATCAGAAAGTCTCTCGTCTCTATGAGATTGAAGCAGAGATAAAGCCTCTTTCTCTGATGGTGATTTGGGTTTTTCAGTCTCACCAACATGTATTTTCTCCTCCTCTGTACCACTTTCTACTGAAGATGCTGGAGATGGCCTGATTGGCCTACCAATCCTGTCCTTTGCAGCTCCAGTAAGTTGATACACATCTTCTGCATCAACCTCCTCATAAGCTTCCTGGTGCACAAGGTCTGGCTTGTTCTTTACCTTCTCACGAAGCTCTTGGAGCTCTCTTTCCTCCTCTACACTTAAAGGACGGTCCTCCATCTCTAGTCTGCGTATTTGCCTCTCATAATCAGCTATTTCAGCTTCAGTTTCAGCTGCACGTTTAGCGTCTGCATCAAGATCAGGTTTTGCCTCCTCCAGAGTAAGAGTCACTTTTGGAGTAATTAAAGTTTCAGTTTGCTGGTCTAACAGTTCTTTATCATTTTCGGGCAAAGTTACACTCTTATCTTGCAAAGGTTCTGTCTTAAAGGGAACAATTTTATCTTGCTGAGTCTCAGTAGTAGTTTTTTTAACCACACTTTCTCCTTCAAAGGATTCTTTCTCCCTCTGCTTCTCTCCTTCTGGTTTTGCCTGTGGTGCAACAACTTCCTCTATTTTCAGATCCTCAGTCAACAGACACTCCATTCCATCTGCAACAAAACCAGGCTCCTTTTCTCCTGAAATCACAGTGTTGAAGATTTGAAGAGAGGAATCTATTGGACTGTACACATCTGCAGGGGATGGCATGGGACCAGAGTATTCACTAAAGACACAATATCCTTGCTCCTCTAGTTGCATTTCTCTCTTAGCAGCCATTTGTCCCTGGTCACCTTTGTACAAATGTGCTAAAGAATCACTCACAATAGAAGACATGTCCATGGGGACAGACTTCCTCCTTATAATTTTTGGGTCAGTGTTATCTGATGCTAGTCTGGATCGGGTACCCGCCAGATCCAACATTTCAGGCAGATCTGGGGCCATGACTGTGTCATTCTTGTAACCTGCCTGTGGACTCATGTTTACATCATCAACTGTTGCTTGGGGGGGTGAAGATGATGGAGTTACAACAGAGGCAGTGGTCTCCAGGATCAGAGGAGGAAATTGAGGTATCTTATCGACTGAGGGAGTGGTGACAGGAAGATAGTCAGCGGATTCATCAAGACTCCCACTAGTATGAGACATGATGTCAGTGGCTAATGGAGAAAAATTCCTGGAATGTCCTTGGGCATCACCGTGATCCATTGTGCCAATGGTGATATTTAAAGAGTAGCTTCTCTGCTCTAGAGCCAGTTTTCCAGGAGACAGCCTGCAGTCATCTCTTCTGTCAGCTGGTGATGTAATCTTTAATGTGTCTGCAGTGTTTTTGGAAAGATCGACTTCCAAAGAGTGTGACTGAGCAAGAGTGCTGTAGCTGATTTCAGGAAGTGGTAGGTTACCAAGAGAGTCTGTTTGCTCCTCTGATGTGGTACTCAGCTCATAATACCCTTCTCCTTGAGACCTGGACACATCTGTCTTCATTGTAGTGGTCTCAAAATAAGCAGATATTCCAGATTTGTCCTTCATCTCGCCCTCTTGTTTACCAGGTTTATCTGTTGCTGGTACTTCCATTTTTTGGTCATGTACAAGCCCTGATTCACTTCCGTGTATATTGCTGGAGTCAATATTGGTTAAAGGCTCTATCACATCGCAACTTTGTCCATCAGGCCTTTGAAATGGAGCCTCAAAAGGATCTTTGGCATGACCCAGACCACTTGGACACTCATCAAAATCACCCCTGGGGCTTTCAGGCATATCTGTGTCTTTGACAAGACTTTGGTAAGATGGGAGATCATCTAGATCCATTGCAGATTCAAAGAAGTCCATGCCAATGGGATCTGTCCTCTCACTATGTGGCCTCTCTGCTTCCATCTTCACAGCTGAAAGTAAAGCTCAAGTTGTCATTATTCATTATTAATCATTCACAGTACAAATATTTGCCAGGCCAACCACCACACAGACAAACAAAGCTCTTAATTAAATGAACTTCCATTATAAGCAGCAGCAAAGATGCGACACACGTACCAACTCAGTGATGAAATGATGGCATGGATATGAGAGCAGCATGCAGGCCCAGAACATTTAATGTAGGGCGGATGTGTCCAGAAAATCAAGAAGAAATGTCCAAGGTCCAAACATGACACCGACGTCAGTACACCAGCAGCTATGTGGAATTGTTGATCTAAAGACGTCTGACAAATAAATATTCTGTGATTACAGCAAATGTTCACTGGATTTGTTAAACTGATTAAAGATTTCATTAGAAAGATCATTTTGCAGTGGTTTGGTAAGAACAAAAGACAAAAATGCACAAGCACTGTTTGATCTCAGAATTTACAAAAAGCTTGTTGTCAGGCACTATTCCCACTTTGTTTAAAATAGAAATAAACAATATACAAAATAAACTTAAAAATAACTTTACAATAAAACTTAAGCAACATGAATTGGCAATGCTTTAACAACAACAACAAAAATAAAAATTAACAAACAAATTACAAATCAAATCAAAAAGCTATGACTTTTTAAACGCTTTAAAAATAAAGAAGTACAATAATCAGAGAAACAGTGATACACAGAATCCCAAACATAAACACGGGTGAAACTAAACCACAATACGACAGTATAGCTGGCAAAAATAATAAAAAAAGGAGCAATGAATAAGCAGTGCAAGAGGTCGACCTGGCAGCAGTAGCATCAATACAGAAATAAGCTGTAAAGTTTGTCAGATAGCAGATGGCAGCAGCTCTGCATAAAACATTCAAATGGAAGAGAATGACAGACAGACACGCAGCTCTGGCCACAAACGCTGGTCACCATCAGGCCTGTGTTGCCCTGCAGCAGCAGATAGACCCAACCTTCCCTAAGAAAGCTTTTGCTTATTTTGAAGGGAGAGAGAAAACATGCGGGTCATGAGAAGGATGGACACACCTTCTGCAGGGCTTTCATGCCTGCCGGCCTCCTCAGCTCGCCCACTAGGGGCTGCCTGTGTGTGAAGCTCAGCCTCGGCCTGCAGGCAGGGCAGAGCCTGGGCCTCACCTATGACCTCCGCCCACTCTAGGAGCTCGGATGGGGGTTCCTGATCAAGCTCCTCCCCACTCCACGGCTCCTCCTCTTCCTCCTCCTGTGCTTCTAGAGCTGCTGCTGGGACTTCTGAAGTCTCCTCCTCTTCCTCCTCAGCTGGGAGACTCTCTATGGTCTCCTCTTCTTTTATAAAGAGAGACAAGTGGAAACATCACAACTACACACAACACAAACTTGGTTACGAGGGAATCAAACGTGGGACACTTTCAGCTCTGTCAGTTATGAGGATGTATGATTAGATGCAACTTTCTCTGAGTTTATGAATTCATATAGGTAAAGAATAATAAGATCATGCATCAGATAACGTTGTTTAAGGTCTTGTTAAAGCAAGCAAGCTTTTCTCTCTCAACTGCCTTTAAATTTACTGCTTACTAAAAACTGCACTGTGACATCAAGCACACAATTATATTTGTGAACATGGAAAAGTGACTTCAAGACTGTACTGTCCCTCCTAACTGAGACAGAACAGAAAGAGACATACTAATGCAGGTCAAGAAGTTACTGAGAT
>JAZGTK010005301.1:0-22728 GCA_036877625.1 Ambastaia sidthimunki
GCATTGATAGTTCATGTTAACTAAAGTGGTTAACCAGGTGAAACTTTATTGTAAAGTATTACTAAAGGGTTCCTCATAGAAACGTTGTGCATCAGTGAAGTTTAATCTGAGAACGCTAAAGTGTTTTGTTTCCAGAAATGAGTGTTATCTGATATTTAGAATACTTCTCATATTAAGCCACCAAAACATAAATATGGGAAACAAAGTCGTGAAGTGCTATCACATTTATGTAACAGCTACTGGTTCCCTATAGACTGATCTGTATGATGCTGTCAGTAGACAAAACAGTCCATCATATGACCAAAACTATAGTTTCATAATTAAAACAATGAGTTTAATTAACTCACCATTGATCGGCATAGTACAGTAGGTAGATTTATTTTGGACATTAAACACAAACTCTTTTGCTAGTGCTAGTTTTCATGTACATTACATATGCCATCAGCATTACAGCTACAGTTGCTACAGTCCCTTTTATATTTCCAGCACCTCCCTTCCAACCAAGAGCTAATTTTCCCTTATATAACTCTAGATTAGCATAGAACCTAGAACCTTCCGGTGTGCTCCACTGTTCTGACAAAGCATCTGCTGTTTCTGCTTCTGTTTCTTTCATTTTCTCTCTCTTATACATACATCTTTCAGGTTGATCTGTGTGAGTCAAGGCCAGTTCCTCAGTATAAGAACTTCCAGATTGAAACAAGTACTCAGGGCTACAGACTGTTTGGGACTGAGACATTCAGGCCCACTCTAAAAGAACTCCTGGAGCACCTGCAGGGCCAGAACCTGCGCACTGAGAACCTGCGCTTTCATCTGCGTCGCTGCTGCCCTCCGCAGCCCAGAGGTAAAGACGCTATTCCCAGCTTACACTTTTATTCATGCATACATGCATTCATCTTCCCATCTAAACTAAAATGAATCCTGGCTTTTTAAATGAGCTGTGTTGGCAAGGATGGGATTTCCTTGTGAAAAACAAACCTTAAATCATCTCTCTGTAGAGCAGTTGTAAGATTACACACAATCCTAACAAAATGTCCTTTTTATATGTCCTCCCTTGAACTGAAACCGAAATCAGTAGCTTTAAAGGTTATTGCTTTGTTCATTTGTATTGAAAGCAGCAAGATGAAATGCCAGGTTTTCCAGGGTTCAGCACGGAATGTCTACATTTCCTTAAGGGGAGTTTGATAAATTCTTGAGCGATTTGTTATATTAAGCTGTGGAATTTGAGTGTGGCATGGCAGATATTTGATCACGTGTAAATGATACCTGTAGTGTCTGTTAAACAAATACAAGGTGACACCATAAGCCACCATTTGCTTACCTCAAGATGGCAGATCAAACTGCTTTTCAATAAATATACATCTACAGTATTAAGTAAATAAGTTATTTAAGTACAGGCTGACAGTGTAAATAGTCTGGAAAGTATTGGGTGACAACTTGAGTCATAAACTTTAAAGACTTAGGTACAGAAATTAAGTGATAGTGTGATGCTGTTGCTGGAACAGAAAATGACATGGACTAATGAAGTCATTAATTTGATTGTCTTGTTTGTTGGCTGGTAATTACTGTTAATTATATATAAGCTGCACTGTTTTGTAATCAAATATTAAAAAAGTGTGTCTTTGGCTGTAGTGTTGATGAAACCAATTGTAGGTGATTATTTTTATAAATGTGAGTATGGTTGTATTGAGAAGTTATTTTGTACTTAATCGTAAAAGTAGGAAGGTAGTTTAAAAATGTCCAAACATGAAAAAGTTATAATTTACTAACTCTTATTTTAAACCTGGATGACTTTCCTGTATGACTTTTGAATGTTCGCAAACTTGAATAAGATATAAGTGCGGTGTTACAGTGAAGGGGGGAAAGTATTGTATAGCTTTAAAGGACTTAGAAAATACAGCACATCACACATACCTGCTTTTGTTACTTGAAAAGAGTTTTATTGTTTTTTTTGGTGCTTGACAGTATTAACATTTTTTTCAGTTTTCTTTGTCACACAGATTTCGAGTGACGTGAGTAATAAATGATGGCAAATTTCAACATCTTTTTTAAAGGGACTGTCCCTTTATTATATTGTGTATTAGTTTTTAAATATGCTAGAGATTTTCCCTCAAATATAAATTTCCATGAAAAAATACACGTCAGATGTTAACTTTCCTGAAACATGTTATTACCTTTTTTGTATTTGTAGGAAACTGATAAATCAGTTTCCATGTATACAGAAATACTGTGTTTGACATGGAGAGTCTTGCTTTTGCTCTGTAAGCTTACAAATCAACTTGGAACACACAAACATTCCAGTGGGCTGACGTCTTTAAGATAAAACTCTGTGTCATATTCTGCTGTAGCACAATGAAAAGGTTTGCTTTTCGAGTCACACAAACCAGAATGCTAAAGATCTCTAAAGACTTCAGCTCTGTCATTTTCTACAACCCCTAATTTGTAATTTTCCTGTGAGACTTAAATTAGGGTCCAGAATGCTGCGTATAATAGGATATCAGGATATCCTTAGTAGGATATCATTTTTGCAGAACCAGCCACTCATACGGGTATTTTGACTTTTTTGAACAGAAAGAGGAATTTTCATTTTAGTAAACAGCTTTTGAAAAGTGCTTTAAAAATGTCAAATTGTTCTGTAGAGAAGTTAGCTATCAAAATAAACACACACCCACACACATAAGATCATGTCCTTGCATGACCGTAGGCAGCTGTTTAAACTAGCAGCTAGTAGTGAAGTCTTACATTTCACTGATCCAAGATAAGAAGTGTTATCCAGCTAACCATCGGCTGACCAGGTTAAACAGCCTTCATACTGTAGGGAAACCAGGATCCAAACTTATAATGATTTAATATAATGATAATTGAATTATATATCAGTTATCATTATAAGTATCAGTTATAATTATATATATATATATATTACACACACACAAATATATATATATATATATATATATAAAATAAATACTGTATATATATTTTATAACATATATAAAATAAAAAACAGGGTATCTGCTGTTGTTTACATTGCTGTCAGTACATGCTGAGGCATCAGTGACGGGCAGGAAATGTAGTAAATGTGGGTTTCCGTTGTTCGCATCTTTTGATCTCTTTACCCTACTTGCACTCATAAAAACAGACGAAGGTCTAAATCAAGATGATGTCAGTGGGTAGACTAAAGACCCGCTGACACTGCAGAACCAACATGGCAACACGCATATATAAACACAAACCCGCTCACAAATACACTGACTGTACCTGCACACGTGGACCCGCACATGCTCGCTGTTTTGATGCAGCATGTGGCGTGTTTTGCGTAACAGTGCACCGCCTCACACAGCTTCCTCTTCTCCACTCTTTGTTTAGGTGGGGTAGTTGTCATGTGCACACGCTTACACAAACATGTTTTGTGTTTTTCCACTCATGATTATCTGATGGTTAGACACTCATAAACATAATTTGTTGCTTTTACGCAAACTCAAACGCATTATATTTAAGATAAATTGTGCTGCAAGATCAAAACATTTAGGTGTTTAAATGTGTTTTTAAACTACATGCTTGAATTTTCAGCTCCACCTGTTTGTGTGATGCCCACCAATCAAAAATGCTCTTTGTTTTTTTTAGAAATTTCCAACCTGCTAGTGATGACCACAAATCGAGAGCCCGCCCCCCAGAGACAACCTCAAGTTAGCCAACTGAGTTTTCATCGCATCCTTAAGGAGGAGATTGTACAGGTGATCTTTATTAATTCTTTTAATTAATTTTAACATTTTAGCTAATTAACTGGGATTACCTGATTCAAACACTAATTGCAGACATGTACAGGCTCAAAAATCAACTGTACGTTTTCAGAAAAATAATGGTGCTAATTGATCTGACAGGTTGTAGGTTTGAACATCAAATGGGCTAATCCATGACCTTTAAATATATTTACATGAGCAGGTGTAATTAATCGACTGCAGTTTTGGCATAGTTAAATTATGAGCTTGGGCTTGTAATCCCTGCAAAGTTAATCTTTATATGTTAACATCATGTAACATTTTTGTCATTTTTACTATATTCAGGGTGAGCATTTGGGTCGGGGCACGAGGACCAACATATATGCAGGTGTTCTGAAACTGAAAAGTGAGGATGATGATGATATGGGAGGATACGCACAGGAGATGAAGGTGGTGTTAAAAGTGCTGGGCTCAGGACACAGAGACATATCTTTGGTAAGATACAAAAGGTCACTCATGACTAAATCTGCACATACTTTTTCCCACATTTTTTTGTGCTGTTTCTGTATCTACAGAATGAAAAGCATAATAAAATGTCTTTGATATCTCATAAACGTGCAAGGAGTGGGAGATGTGTAAGATTCTTCAAAGGATAAGTGTTCAGATTTTGCCGACCTACTTATGGCCAAACAAAGTGTAGAAAAACACATTAGTTTCAGCAATTGTACTGATAAGACTTTCTTCCCATTTGTAAGTTACTTAAGATAAGAGTTTGTGATGAACTGTGATGAACAGATTTTTTCAATTTTGTCCACTGTGTCTGCTCTTTGTACTCTCTTCCATGTGTTTTTCTCTTAAGTCGTCTTGTTTCTGTTTTCTCAGGCCTTCTTTGAGACGGCCAGTATGATGCGACAGATCTCTCACAAACACATCGTCTTGCTTTATGGAGTGTGTGTTCACCACCAAGAGAGTAAGTAGCTTACATGCATCTGTGTGTGAGCATCTGTGTGTGCGCGTGTAACAGCCTTAACCTACTTTGATTTCAATCTGTTCAGTTGTATCCTGTTCTACTTTTGCCTGAGAAATAGGTCATACGTTTCTGACCGGCAATCATAAGCAATGGTGCAAAAGTAATTGATTTCTTTACAAGGAGAATTAAGACACTTATTCTCTAACTGCATGGAACACTGTCAGAATGGGAATTTCCACTATATGTGCTACCATAAATCTAAACCACTAGCTAACATCTACAGTAACATGCTTAAATTCTACGTTGTTTAAATGTTTACTGTTAAATGAGAATACATTCAGTCAGAACAGAGCTGAACCCCAAGACGTTTTGATCTGTGGTTATGACATATGACAAATGTTTTGTGAGGAGATTTTTATCATAAATCAACGCAGAGGTGCGTGTAATTGAGCAAAACCTGCAGGTTAAGGACATAATTACACAACACTGTTCCTACATCATGCAAAAACGAAACAGTGATCCACGTTTATTTGATGGGTGTGTCTGCATGTTTGCACAACAGAATTTGCATAATTGAGGAGGAACTGTATTTAATATTGTTAACGGTTCTTTTTAACATACAACCTTCTCTTTCTGTAGATATCATGGTGGAGGAGTTTGTTCAACATGGTCCACTGGACCTGTTCATGCGCATACAGACCACGCCCCTCACCACCTCATGGAAGTTCCAGGTTGCCAAACAGTTGGCCAGTGCCCTCAGCTATCTGGTAAAGACAAACACAAAACCAATGAGAAAAACATAACATGCACACAGACCTATTACTCACTGTTTTGCAATAAAGTCTGTACCTAAGGATGCATGGATACTGCAGTTCTTGTCTATAGCAATAAATAATGAAACGGTTTGTCTGAATAATATTGTTGTTCTACAGGAGGATAAGAAGCTGGTTCATGGGTACGTCTGCAGTAAGAACATTCTTGTGGCTCGAGATGGTCTGGATGGAGAGGGAGGACCCTTCATTAAACTGAGTGACCCTGGCATACCCATTATTGTCCTGAGTAGAGAGGGTGAGAGATTCATTATGACCCTCTTATTAATTAACAAACCTTCATACTATAAACCTATAAACCATACTATAAACTATAAAAGCTACCTTATTAACATTCTATAAATCTGTATAAAGACATAATGAATATTAGTGTATATTAACACACTGTATAAACCTTCTTACAGGCAATTTGGCCATCTAATAGAATGTGTTAAAAACCTGTTATAAAGTTTTATCCAGGCATTTTGGCCACCTTATTAACAGTCATAAAGGTATGTTCATCACTACTTCATCCAATGAGGGTGAGAGATTTGAGATGACATACACACATAATCTTCTCAGCACAGAGAAAGTGACACAGGTAAAATGGCACATTTGAAAGGAAAACAGCAGTGTTGTGGTTGTTCAGGGTTAATTCATTTGTTGCACTGCTGTGTATCTGATAGCAGGGGGATCTTGTGGGCTGAAAATTGACTGCTTGTAAAAGAAACCATAACTGACAGGAATTGTTTTGGCCGAGATCCCGCTTAAGTCCCAGAAGCACTTCTGAGACCAGAAAAGCTCTTGGGTTGCTGTGCAGTAGGAACTGTTACAGGAAAGACTAGTTGTGTGTTTTTAGGGGGTCGTGAAATAGAGACTGGAATGAAAGGGGCCCATGAGAGGGATTAAGACCTGAAGTACAAGAACGTGTTAACGATTTCTAAGGGCTCATGTACTAAATGCCACGTCCTGTAAAGGGACAAAATTGCAAGCAAACAGCATTAACTGTTACTGAAACCGCTCTGGTTTGTGTCTGAATTAACACAGGAGTCAAAAGGATTATTTACCTAATAAAACTTTAGGTAACTTGATAATGCATGCTAAAGCGTTACAAACAAAATTTTGTTATATTAAAGGTAAAGTTCACCAAAAAGTGACAATTATGTGATTGTTTACTCACCCTATTTTAGTAATTAAGTATGATTTATTTCATAGAGATATTATGAAGAATGTTAGTGACTGACAGGCTCAGTCCTGGCTCAGCACCATTTACTTTCAATATATGGATAAAAGAACAGAGTTGATGTTCCTCAGAATTTCTTTTTTGTTCTACGGAAAACAGTATTATCACAGGATAAGAGTTAACAGTATAACGGTTATAAAGAACAAGATAAGGGTGAGAAAATACTTTTTGTATAACACAAAATCAGATATTAAGCGGAATGTTAGCATTCTTTAAAAGTTCTCATTTTGTGTTCCACAAAAGAAGGGCAATCATACAGATTTGGAACAACATGAGGGTTAAAAGAAAGAATTTTCATTTAACTTTTCATCTAACTTTTTATAGGAGTGGAGGTCAATTTCCCCTATTTTTGCAACACTATTTGAAGTCTCACCTGCTCATAATTTGTACCCAATAAAATTGTTATAGTTTAAGCCTATTTTAATGCTTGTTTTGTTTTATTAAAAAAATTTTTAATAATCTTGAGGGCCCCCTTGGAAGTTTGTTGAGGGCATCTTTTGGACTCTGGCCCCCCTTGTTGAGAAACACTACTTTAAGGGCACGTCCGGGAAAAGTTGCATGACAATGTACTATGTGTATGTTTAACAGAGTGTGTGGACAGAATTCCTTGGATTGCTCCCGAGTGTATACAGGACACGGCTAATCTGAGTGTGGCAGCAGATAAGTGGGGCTTTGGCACCACTCTGTGGGAGATTTGTTATAATGGAGAGATGCCCCTGAAAGACAAGAAACTCACAGAGGTAAGAAGACACAAAAACACAGTTGTAAATATGTATCATCACTTTAGACTCTGTAATCTTCACTTAGATCGTGTTTCTAATAAAAAGAAATTATGTATTTTTCCTTTCCCTGAGCAGAAGGAGAGGTTTTACGCAGCCCAGTGTCAGTTAGCCACTCCTGACTGTGAGGAGCTGGCCAAGCTCATGACCCACTGTATGACCTATGACCCCCACCAGAGACCCTTCTTCAGAGCCATCGTCAGAGACATCGACATGGTGGAAAAACAGAGTAAGACATTCAGACATGCAGCCAAAGTGCATTGAGATACAGTCAATGCAGTTATTTACAATGTTACTACTTTATGCACACTGTATTATGTTTTAATTTCTCTGAACAAGATGGAAGTTTAGGCCTAAATAGTCTGTTACACTTACTGCCACCTCTTTTTGGTCTCAACACTGCCTCCTTGTGGTTAATACCAAGACATACAGTCTTCTCTAGTAAAAGTATTTAGGAGTTACATTCTGTCTGAATACAAAGCAAACATGATCATTGTATTTGCTTTATTCTGAAAGCTGTTTAAAATGTTTGATTGTATAGTATATCAAACTCTTTCTTTTCTTTCAAAACAGCAAAATTTCTCCTCTTTAATGTGCTATAATGTGGTTCATTAATGCAGGGACTATGTTTTTTCCAGACCCCTCCATTCAGCCGGTTCCCACATTAGAGGTGGATCCTACTGTGTTTGAGAAGAGATTCCTCAAGAAGATCAGAGACCTCGGAGAGGTATTTACCCCATGAGTGTGAAGTCATTGAGGCTGATGTGGTTAACCATTTCACTGCCAATCTCCTAACTGGACTCCATTTGTGTTTTAAGGGTCATTTCGGGAAGGTGGAGCTGTGCCGGTATGATCCTCGGGGTGATCGAACTGGAGAACTAGTGGCCGTGAAGTCCCTAAAGCCAGAGAACCGAGAAGAGCAGAGTAGTAACCTATGGTGCGAGATTCACATCCTGAGGGAACTTTACCATGAGAACATTGTCAAATACAAGGGCATTTGCAATGAAGAGGGTAAACCACAGTTCTGAACATCATGAATAATATACAACTTAGATATCACACTTATTCTTCTTCATGTTTATTATTCTTTTAAGGTGGCAGGTCCATTAAGCTGATCATGGAGTTTCTGCCGGCAGGCAGTCTGAAGGAATACCTGCCCAGAAACAGGGCTCACATCGACCAGAAAACCCTCCTCAATTATGCTGTGCAGATCTGCCAGGTAACAGCTAATTTGAACATCTGCATGTTGGTCTTGGTGGACGTTTTGGTGTTGTTAGTGGTGATGCTTCTACTTCAGGTTATGAGGTTTGTTCAAACTTCAGCATGTAACTTTTTTATGAATATGACCCCAAATAGTCAGTTTGCCTGGTGGTATATAAAATAGGCAAAAACTCCTTTAGACCTACACTGAAGAACCCAAATATCTTAGGTTCCTGTGAAATGATTTACATAATTCAAAATTTGTACTGTTAACTGGAATCACTGTAGTACTACACTCAGCACAGCTGTTTTGTGACCTCATCTTCAGGGCATGGACTACCTGGGCTCTCGGAACTACATCCACAGAGACCTGGCTGCACGGAATGTCCTGGTGGAAAATGAGAGCACGGTGAAGATCGGAGACTTCGGCCTGACCAAAAGCATTAAGGACAATGAGGGTTATTACACAGTAAAAGACGACCTGGACAGTCCAGTCTTTTGGTAAGCTTCAGCGACCGGATGTTCTTCACTGTGCAATGAAAAAGCACATTAAACTAGACCTCTATAAAATCTACCACCAAACGTGTGAACCAGTGTGAACCAGATGAACCATAATAAGCTATTAAATTACATAGTTATTAAATGCTGAGAGCTCCATTTTGTAAAAACTCTCTGTCCCTACATTTTCCAGGTACGCTCCAGAGTGCCTGATCCACTGTAAGTTCTACAGGGCATCTGACGTCTGGTCTTTTGGAGTCACCATGTATGAGCTTCTCACTTACTGCGATACTTCATGCAGCCCTATGTCGGTATGTATCAGATGCATTTAGACCTTATTTCCTTTTCCTCAACATTCCATTAAAATACATAGCAACATCATCCAGAAGCATAGAAAGCCTCCTAAGTTCCTTAGAAGTTTTCTCCAAGTAACACCACAAAATATATTTCCACGGCAGACTAATGTATGCCATTATTTTTTCTGTTTCCGTGAGTAATTATTTTCCTTTTGATTTTTTCTTTGTAATTCAGTCAGTGTTTGATAATAACCAGGAGGGTAATATAAGCAAGCAAAACCGAGGTGGTGCGGTGCACCTTAAAGAAAGCTCATGTTCATTTCTGTGGTCTGAAAGAAGCCATTGTGTAAGGCATGCTAGTAACTCTGGTAGCTCTCTATCTTTAAAAGCCTGACAGATGGTGCCAGTCTGTGCCCAGAATGGCAGATGTATAACCCAAAGGCTGTGGCAGACGTCTGTAAACCAGCCCTCATTTCTCTTCTTTTTGCCACGTTTGGAAAAAAGCGTTTGTTTTTGAGTGTGGGTTTGAGGGATTCATTAGATTAACACAATTTGGTACCAGTATTAAAATATCCCTTCACCCAGTTTAAGGTTTAATGCTGACTTGATGAAATGTATATCGATACGTGTTGATGCCCTAGTCAAGTGATTTTACTCTGCTCCACTCCCAAATAGGTATTCCTTAAGATGATTGGTCCAACACATGGTCAAATGACTGTCACCCGATTGGTCAAAGTTCTGGAGGAGGGAAAGAGGCTTCCAAAGCCAGAGGGCTGCTCAGAAAGGGTAACACATAGTTTGATTTTACAACATTTTCCTAGATTTCAGTATTTTATCTTGTCTGTTTGCAACCTCTTCGGTTTGGAGTATGTTTATTTCTTTTATGAATATGAATGGTTAGACAGTTGAACAGAAAGTATATCTCCAATACCCATGTATGATTCTGCCTTGTGTGTTTTAACAGTTGTACAATTTGATGAGGGGATGCTGGGAGGCGACTCCTGAAAAAAGGATCGACTTCAAAGGCCTGATTGCTGCCTTTCAGCAGATGATTGACAATCAGTAACTACGGAAATAAAATGGGACAAAGACTCCACCTCTTTTCAGGAGAGACAAAACCCTGCCCTGCAAAACAAGAAATGTGTTTAATTGTGCAGTGTAGCACAATATACTCTTATTCTATCCCACACATTATGACCTCATAGATAAACTTCAGACCATTTGAATTTCAAATGACAAAAAACCCCTGCTAGAACCACTGAAGTGGATAGCAAGACGCTATCCAGCCTTTTCTAAATATGCAAAACGTGTAACTGCCGGTCACTTGATTCACACATTTTATTCAAATCTGGTGTAAGTTTACCATCACCTGAAGCGGGTGCAGGAAGAAACAAGGAAGGAGATTTGGGAACCACCGCTTACTCAAGTGACAATCTTACCTCTTCTGCTTCTTATTGTGCCTCTAAGAGCCGCCACGGTATTGCACGTGAGTGACCTGTTAATTCCCACAATGCATTGCAGCATGTGTTGTATGGAGACCACCCAATACCCCATGTGCAATGACAGAGCCCATCTTTGTGAACTGAAGCCTGTTGAGGTTAAAAGAAGACTGTTTTCCTGTGGAGGATGAGGAACGTGTCAGAATGTAGATTTACATGTGAGGTCAGTGGTTTAGAGGTTTGATGAGGGAGTGCTGAGAGAATCGTGCCCCTTCTTGTGAGACTATTGACATGCAAAGTATGTTGAACGCTTAAAGACTGTGCTTTTGAGTATGTGCGTTTGTGTGTGTGTGACAGACAATGCGTCTTCGTTGGCTCTGTCTGACTTGGAGCAGACAGCGGTCCTCCTTCATGGAACAGGGTTGGAATGTTGGAAAATTCCAGACGTGCCGGATTACTGGAGAACTTTGAAACTTTGTGCACCCGTTGAGATGCGCTATATCGACACATTCTAGGAACTGTAATTCCTCTTTGAGTGTCACATTTACCAGAGAAAACTGAAATGAATGATTGTAAGAGCTGCATGTGGAAGGATATTATATTGATACGTGTTAAGGGGGGACATGGCTTTAATGAAATGCCTACAATAGGCACTAGGGGACAGTAGAGCTTATGAAATATCTCCAGAGAAATGTTTAAATCTGAACAGTCATACTGTGGGCTTGCTAACTTTCATAAACTGAATTAACCATTTACTTCTATAAAGTACCTTAGTATTTTGTCTGTTGTTGTTGTTTTTTTATCAAAAATGAAATTAAATGCAAACTAAAAGCGATTTAACCAAAGTGGGCCACACTTCTGTCAGGGAAGTTGTACAGGGGTACGTATAATCCCAGTACATGTAAAGGGGTACATATTAGGGTACATACATCATTTTGTATGTATATTTATTGTTTAAAGCACTTAAAAGCCTTAGCTCTTATTTGTTTAGCTGAAGGGAGGCTCTGTTCAAAGATGCACTAATTCCCATCTGATTATCAGATTATGGTACACACTGTTTTTGAAAAGAGAAAATAATTCATCTTTGATGTTAAGGTTTAGCACTGAAGATATATTGCAAAACATACTGTGTTGCTGTTTTCAGATCCACGTATGCATAGTTGTGCAAGATTGAGTTAGGGAAAGAAACAAAGAATGAAACTTAACAGGCTTAATTCTTTCCTTTAATGTGGAATGCAAAATGAATCCATCTGCTCAAAAATTAAAATGCAAACCTATTTTCCTCGAAAAAAATAACAACAAAATAGTATTCAAGAATGGAAATGTACATAAATACACATAAAATAAATACAGTAATTTTTTTGTTCTTAAATACTGAAAAGCGTTGAGTGCTGACACATCTACTGAAAAAAAAAGTGTTACTTAATTTTTTTTCTTGTATTGCAGAAGTATTTGCATGCTTAAATTCCACTTCCTAAAAATAGCTTATTCACAGTAAAGCAATATCAACAGAGTTTGGATATAAAATATTGCAAAATCTTAATTCAAGGTGGAAAAAAACAACAACCTTGTAAACTAAAAACAGGCTGCAATATGTGTACAAAGCACAATAGTGTTAATAACCCTGCATGTTTAAACAGGTGACTGTAACTTCTACATCAAGAGACACAGTATTGCAAAGCTTTGAGATACAACCACACACACAACATTCAAAGATGGGACGTTCTAATATTAAGGACTGCTGATCTTGCAGTTTGAAAATCAGAACGATGCAGGTCTTGACTTACAAGTATAGATATGTTGCAGACTATCAAGAAATACTAGGATCGTAACGAAAGCAAATAGGCACAATTTTCCATCCTTCGCTTTTCTACGGAAATAATTTCAAGAGATTTACCTTCATTAAGAAAATAACTGGAAAACATGCCTTCATTTGGAGCGGTGGTACGTCTGAAGAACATTAGCGATTATTACAGTAGAGGGAAGACGCTATGAGAGGTCTTACAGGACGCTGACCAGAAGTACATGTGCTTTAATAATCCCTGTAGTGTTCTCATTTTGGAACAATTCTCATTTCTGATTATCTAAAAACGGTCACCATGGGACACACCAAGCCGAACACAAAGGTATGTAAACCAAAAGCTGACTTTTAACGTGTTTATTCTAATAGTTCTTAGAAAAGGCCTCTGTGTTTAGGTGCTGAAAGTGGGTTTTCGAAGCCTCTGGTACTGATATGAATTCAGGATTGTCTTTATAGTAGTCAATAACACAATAAAGCAAAATAACTAGGACACAATAACAGAGGCTTCTTAAATCTTCAGTCTGTTGTGGAGGTGAGAGAATGGCTTTCAGAGAGAGCAGAACTAAGACAATCGTTTCAAGAGTAGAAAAAAAGGCACGTAGCCTTAATCAAAACAGATGAACGCGCCAGGCCTGTACGTGCTTCGCAGCAGCAAAGCCAAACAACAGCTCCTTTTAAGACCATCTACTGGCAGACTGCATCCAACCAGCAACCAATGAAGTACACAATCCAATGCTTAATAAGTATCTTGTTTTCCAGTTAAAAAAAACCCTTTGTTTTCAGAGATTGTGGCTTGAATTTGTTTCATCTGGCAGATTTGTGTCACCTATTTAAAGCATAAACATCTAAATTTAGAAAATGGGAGGGAAAGACAATTCAAAAAGCTGTCCATGGGATGAGATAATCCATAATAACTTCCCTGAAAACATGTCTTTATGCAATTTCACTTACGCATATTTAAAATGATGGTTAGATATTGTAACTGGAAAACAACAAAGATACCTATTAAAACTACAATTTTGCAGCATAACGACACTAAAACACGCTTCTTTAAAGATTTACAAAGCGATTAAACCACAGAAATACAGAGCATTGGCATTATGTATAGGGCTGTCTAACCCATGTATCCTACTTTGACCTCCCTCTGACATTCTTCTAACAGTTGATTATTACCATTGTAACAATGTATTATTACTCTTACAGTTATTATAATGAAATCTGGCAGCATTGTAGCGCTGAAAGTTAAGGGGAAGTCTTGTACCTCAATGGACAGGAGCGACCTTGAAGTGTATTGTGGTTTCTCCAGAAAAGATAGAGGTTATTGCCTTAGCCATGTCTGTATTTTAAGGCTCCTGCAGTATTCAGAATGGCTGATCCTTCCTACAGATACAGCAGTATGTACAGAGACGCTTCACGACACGCATGAAAGATTAATCGCCAAAGATCTGAACAATGTCTAACGCTGTTTGCCGTGTATACGCGAGTATGTGCGCTTCCTGTACGGTTAGGAAAGCTGCTCTCAGCATCTATAATCAAGGTAATACAAGTATGACACATTAAGCAAGACATAATATTAATAATATTCCCATAATGTCTGTACACGGTAAAAAATACACTAGTTTCGCAGAATATACAATATACATCAGCTATGCCCTACCCTGTCAAGAAAAAAATTATTTGAAAATGTTATTCTCTGAGTGTAGCTCTGACTTTAATCAGCCCTTAACCATTTACAGTAAAACCTGGACACACAACCCCCTCCCCCCTCTGGAGTGGAATGGTACGCCCCGCCTGGGAGAGAGGTACAAAGGCAGAACAGAAAAAGAGAAATATATTTTACCATAAAGCATCATACCGTTATATCATACAGGACAGCGTCTACTATCTTTAGAGGTCCTGCCTGGTTTTCTACAGAGATATAAACCATACCCGGACCACATAAAAGGTTCAGAGAGGAGAAGACCTCCAATCACAATAAAATGTACAATCTCATAAATATCGGCTATAGGTGACTAATTGTTAAGGCCTGAACATGACAACAGCAATATAGTACACAGTTGTGTAAGCTATATTAGATCCTCTTCTTTTTGAAGTAATCGGCATACTGGCCCCCAAGACCCTGTGAGTGTTGGCCTACATATGTTCCCTCTGATGTCACTTCCTGTGTTGGCAGTGTGGGGTATTCTCGCTTTTGCCCTCGAGCTTGACTCTGAGAGAAAGAAAGGAAAGTTATTTAGAACAGTAGTTTACCACTAACATCTCTTCTTGAAAGTGACATTACCTCTATTCACTGCTTCATTGTTTTTCTGCTACATTTGTGTGACATACAGTAAATGACTGACAGGTTTTTTGCATGATATACAGTAAATGACTGACACCATTTCACTCAACCCACGCACACACGTCGGAGGAAATTTCTCTGACTTTTCAACTATCATAAAGCATCCATTGTTAAATCAATGAACAGCAGTTAGAGGTGTTTATCTCTCGACGTGTCTGTCTTCTAGTGAACAGCAGTTAGAGGTGTTTATCTCTCGACGTGTCTGTCTGTTCTGCATCAGTTTAAAGAATAGAATTCCACTGCTGGACTCCTACTGCTTTGCCTTTCCAACAGACAGGCAAGGCAGACACATGTGCACACATACACACACACACACACTGTTCTCAGGCAACAGTACTGTTTGTGTGCTGATTACCAGGATTGGTACGATTTTGAAGATACAACTTTTTTCACATTTAATGATATGAAACTAAACACAATTACATGTATAGTATATATGTATATAAAAATAAAATACTAGATTTGAGTTTAAAGTTTTATTGAATTTAAATATGCTTGCCCTGTTTATATACTTGTTGGTCCAGAAACAACATCCCTCACAGCCAATTGTATTTTAAGCTTTAGATTTGGGTTAAGGGTTTGTACATCGTTATAGTCCTCTAACCATCTCCCATTATTTCCCTTTAGATTAGAACTTCATTTCTTTGCTAGGATAGGATTGTTGTACCTGGACCAACAAAAGGTGTTGACCAGAAATATGCCTTATCAAAATCATAACATGCTCAACTGTCTGTAGTACGTTGTCCTGCACATTCTGTTAAACTGATCACTTTTTGTATAACTCTATTACGCTAAGACAATTTTACCTGTTATATACAGTTTTTATAAGTCATTTTAACTTTCTAATATATAAGGGACTTTTTTCCCTCAGTTTCTATCTGTATGTCACGTTTATGCAGAACAATTAAATTTAGGCACAAAGCAGTGTATTCCAGATACAGCAGGCCCTGGTATTTTGAAAAAGATTATTATATATTATTAAATTATTTTTTAAAATTATTTCTTGCAGTAATGTAATAAATTTAATGTAAGTTTAATAACAGATTAAATGCACACACATATACGCATTGTTTAGAAACATACACTCACAAAATAGTACTGGTTCCAGTCTGTGGCTGTGGGCGTGGCTTGTGTGGCAGGGCTGGGCGTGTGGGTGTGTGTCGCTGTGATGAAGCCAGGCATGATGGGAAGGGGACTGTAAGCAGGCAGAAGGGGCTGGGCACTGCCGTTTAGAGAGACATGCAGAGGAGCACTCAAAGGTGTCTTCAACTCCACCTCCTACAGTGACATCATCAAACATTTATACATACACATAAGGTATCTCACACACACACACATACTTTGAGACCCTGCTGTTCGGATTACAGGTCTCGCACACACACACCCATCCAGCTGGTGTACTGAGGAGTGATGGAGAGTTTTCAGCAGGATATATCATGTCCCGAGTGTTATGCAGTGTGTGACCTGTAACACAACCTGATACTCCATTTACATAAGCTCCTGTACTCCACACCAATACCACACACACTCACAAACATGAACTCACTTAAACCACAACACATGTATACAGATCAAATAGCCTAGACAAATCAGCTAACACACTGTCCTTGTCTGTATATTACATACAGTACACTGCAATACATACAAACAGTCCAAAAGTCTTAAGACCATTAATGAAAATGCTGTAATTTTGCATGTGTGTAGTATGATTGATTTTAATACTAGCTATGTTATCAGCATAACAATTTGAAAAACTGAATATACATGACGTTTGAAATATATTATCTAGTATGTGGCTTTTTGCTTTAATGACAGCTTGCACTTCAGCTGGCATAGAATCCAATTATCCTTTATATCTCAGCATCATTTGCTAATATTGCAAACAGCATAATTTTGCTTTAACGCCAGCAAGGAAATCTGATCTTTTGTACAAAGGAGTTAACACGGTCAGTGTTGCAAATTTGCTTATTTGATTAGTCACTTATGCAGAATCTTTAATATTTATCATTCTTTGTACGCCACCATTGCTTTACATTAATATTTATCCGTTTAAAGTTTAAATGTTATATATGTATAATGTACATAATGTATACTATATATATATATATAACACATATATAATGTTATACATGCAATAATATACGTACACACACACATATATATTTTCTATATGCAGCAGTTGTCTTTTATTATATTCCCATTGCTGCCACACATGAAAAGCTACAAATTTATCATGTCCCAAACTTAACATGACAAAACACAGCTTCTCTTAGTTTATTGTGATTATTTTATGTGACTCTTTTGTGCAAGACAGATGCTGTAGGTTAATGTAAACACACTAGCATATAACAATCAGTACAAATCTTTGCTGAGTCTATACAATGTTCATTCTGTATATGCCTATAGAGAAATGAATGGCTACATTTCTGGTCTATTTTGGTCTGGAGGTTCTGCAGTAAGTCATAGAATGATCTCTGGCTGTACAGATGAGGTGTCAGCTGGGAGACATTTAGACAGAGTGGAAGGCCCTGGCTTGACTTTTTTGACATCTGTCAGCACAAGAATGATGACTTGGAAATGTTTTAACCTTTCGGTGTGTGTGTAATATTAGATGTATGGGCAGCATGGTGATTATTTAGTATTTCTGCAGCTAAATTAATTGTATACGGTATATGCACTGTCCTTTATAAAACAGTTTTGTGGAGATAATAGAAAAATAATTGTAGAAATAATTAATGTTGACATGATTAATCATGACTTGGTTCTGTGTTTGTGTTGTTATATGTATTATTGGGGACAAAGTTATACCCAAAAATCAGCAAAAAAAACATTATGAAAATATAGCAAAATGTTTTATTATTGTAAAAATGCAGAAAGTTTCCTGTTAGGTTTAGGGTGTGAGTTAAGGTTAGGCTATAGTGTATAGTCTGTGTGTGTGTGTACCTTGCTGACATCTCGGTGCTGGTAGACTTGAGCAGCTGCCTGGCTCATCTGTGTCTGAGAATAGTACTGACTGACAGCATGCATGTACGAGCTGTAGTCTCCGTATGAGGAAGTGACCACCACCTACAACACACACACATTTGTTTTTTGTCACATTTTATTAACTCTTATTTTTCACTTGGATAAAGTTTAAATTCCCATAAAGCCCCACACAAACTTTTTTCATTTCTACATTTTCAAATGAAAATTACTTAGTATGCTGGAACTGTTACAATTACACAATAAAGGTAAAAACACAATATATAAAGGACTATGGCTCCATACAATGTAACTTTTATATACCATTTGCAATAAAGAAAATTAAATGATTGTGAATCTGATTTATTATATATAGGAGAAAGAAAACTATTGAGAGGTACTTAATCATGTTAATTTATCATGTGGAGATTGTGGACATTACAAGTTTTGTGTTTATGGGTGTGTGCCTGTTAACCTGAGGTTGCTCCTTTGTGCACTCAGTAACTGCAGTGGTCTCTTGGTTAGTGTTGCCATAGGTCTGTGCTTGATAGTGTTGGTACCACTGCTGCATGGCCTCCTATTACCCAGAGACACAGATGAACCAATGAAACAGTATTAAGATTATACATCAAAATCACATCAAGCATGTCTGACTTTTGCCTCACAGACTTAGATATCAAACCCATACACATTCCCTGACATTCCCTAAAATGGCAGATTCCATTTTCTTCTCATCCTATTTTTTGACTGATTCCTTTACACCTATTCCTATAAAATACTAGGATGCCTTGGGAGTACAGGATTTGATATTTGCTTAAAGGGACTAAGTTCATTTCATGCTTAAAATGGTAACAGACAAAGTGGATGGATCGTAGACAGAATGCGAAGCAAAGTTGACTTTACACCGATAGTCAAGTCTGGCTGCAATGACTCAGAACGGAACACCCATCCATGATTTATCTCCCTGACTCTCCACACAGACAAACTGACTCACTTCACTGTCTCTCCTGTTATATCTCTTTGCATCCGGCTGCCTCTGATGCTCAGTCTTTACTCTGCATTCGAACCCTCTCCACATGGTCACTCAAAACAGCTGCTGCTCCTATCTTCCTCTTTTCCTCCATCTGGCTAACCTCATGGCCTAATCTGTTTGTGGAGATTTCTCTTCTACCATTCCATTAAAATATCCCTTTCTTTCTCATCTCATTCCCATCAGTGCTTTCACCATTCCCTGCACTCTCTCTCTGGACGCCTACAGCGTGAAAGCTCGCTGTCTCATTTTACTAAAGCTGGTGGAGTGTGTGGGAGTGTGCGACCAGATGGGACAGACAACTCGCAGCCAATCTTCCTCCCCCCTCCTGTTTCCCCCCTGCATCTCTCGCTCCCCTTCCATTCCTCCAACTCTCACCCACTCCTTCTCGTATTGTCATAGGAACGCCGGCAGTAATGAGAGGGAGACCCACATTTAAGCCATTTAATCATGCTAAATTTCCTTCTCCTCCAAACTCCCTGCCAAGGCATGAGTAGGGGATCACCCTAAAGACACTGGCATGGATCTGAGAGACCGTGGGTGGACTGTTCTCCTCTGCGCCTGCTCAAATCCCTAAATTCCTATTTCTTTTGTATTTTGGCCTTATTAGATAGTGTGGCAGGTCTTTTGAATAAGCGAAGTAGATATTTTTCCCTATTGCATTTTATGTCACAGCTTAGTAAAGTTGCTAGTGAAGGGTTTGGGGCTATTCAAATTCCTTTGGTGCCTTCAGCCAATCAGCATGTAGTTTTTCAGTGGCTCCAGAGTGAGATTAGTCACATGGCATTTTACAGCTCAGGTGATCTTGATTCTAGCTGCAGTTAAGATAAAAGCGAATGATAATGGAAAGCTTTCTCCAGCTGTTATAGATCTCCTTGGTTCTATCCAGGCACAACGTGACAACATTCCAGTGAATGGAGTATAAAGGGCTGCCCTAAATGACACAATCACAGCCACTCAGAAGATATTTGACAGTTAATATACAGGCCCAACAGACTCCATTGTGCACATGAGCAGAAGACAAAATAGTTTTTTCTTTTCTCTCTTCTTTCTGGCTTTTGCTGTCATGTTTGGGGCTCAGTGGAATCTGAATTTGTGGGAGGAACTGTGGGAGATTGAAGGGGAAGAGAAAACTAAAGAGAGAAAGAGATGTGGAGGCAGGGCTAAGGGAGAGACTGACTGATTGTTGCAGTAAATGCAAAGCGTCTGTTTGACACGGGCCAAATACTTTCATCATTTGGGTTTGTTCCTAAAATCTGACAGTATCGTTTTAGTCGGATGGGCTTAGAAGAGGTGAAAAATGAAAAGAATTACATTTAAGAGCCTGACTACAAATGAAAAAGATTGTGGCTATTGTCTGTCCCGCAAAACCAGACCTTTGACTAAATTACAAGAGGCCTGGTTCACGTTTTCCATCAGCCACTTAGACCGGAAGGGACCATCTGAATAGATTAAACTGCAATAATGGACTAAAATGAAGAAAAAAGGGTTATACTAAAAACAATGCAAACATAGCGCATCACATTTCTGCTAACTAAAAAAACAAAATACAGTTCTACAGTTCTGGATATCTAGTGAACTGCCTTGAAACTCTAAATATCTTTTTTTGATCCCACTAACCTGGTAAACCAGTGAGCTATACAACTACATAAAGTCAGCCAATCAGATTAGAGCTTTCCAAATTGACACAGTCCGGGTTCTATGCAATACGTATCAGGCAGTAAATGTATTGTAGTCAGCTGGTGTAGGGCTGAGATGTGTCGTTCATCCCTGTGTGTACCTGTGGGTGTGTGATTAAAGCAGGTGTAGTATTTACCTGTGTGTACTGCTGAGTGTATTGCTGAGTGTATTCAGCAGACGTGGTCTCTGCACTATATTGACCAGGTGGGTGAGCGGCAGGTGGCAGGACTGCGCTGTATGTCCCACTGTGAGCCTGCACAGTCTGAGGTTTGCTGTTGCAGGGTGCTGCAGGAGACACACAAAGACAAAGTGATTTAAATCAGGCCCTTCTCAGGGACACCCATTTAGAATATTTCACACACACACATATTATCTGCTCTGCTGGTGTGGGCTGCAGTCTTGCTGTGCTGCCCTTGAACAGAAACACTGAGAGACAGTTGCACACTATAAACATTATAGTTGCAAACAGAGAGCTGACAGAGAACATACACAGTCCAAGGTTTCGGAGAACTGAGTCATCTTCTGTTTGTACCGTTCTGATTGTGCACTTACCTTGTAGTACCACTCCAGGAAGCACACTAGCCAGGTTTAGATATGGGTTGGAAGGCAACTTGACTTCTTTAGGAGGGTCTCCCAATAGAGATGTCTGACAAGTGGATTGAGTCTATAATGACAAAAGTAAAGATTGTTAGTGGTATAGAAAGTTTTAGAAGACCTATTAACATTATAATATGGCATTTCAGCTACTAATCCGATACATCACTGGAATGGACTAAAATGTCACCCACTGTTCTCTTTCAAACCTGAGCATGTAGTTTTCAAGATGGCATTGGGTTTCACAATGTATTTTAATTCTATTAATATGAAATATTTTCAAATTAAACAGAACAGCATTAGCATAAGGCGGGACTTGGTTTTATCAATAGGGATTTAATTCGAATGTGAAAATGGGTTATAATATTACTGGTGGTTAATACTTCTTTCCCCAGCCACACAAATTTGATTCTAACAAAAACAAAATCTTTAGAATAATATAGTGATAATTTGTGCATGATAAGTCCATTAATGCCCCTTAAGTTAATGTCAATTTTAATTATGTTGTTTTAGGGTCAGAAAGTTTAGCTCTATTAAAGGCAACTGAAAATTTGTTATGTATTTTGAACTTTATTTTAAATGTTATTCTGATGCAATGCATCGCCCCACAGACGTCCAGGGCAAGCAAATAACTGTACAAGTGATTTTTACTTGTTTTTGCAAACCGAGGAACAAGTAAAAATATTCTGTGGTAACTGACAGCGAACAGCCACAGATGCAGTTAAAAGAGCTTAATCTGTATTGAATCTGTATTGAACCTTCATTTGTTGGTTTCAAATAGCATTTTAAGAGAAGAAATTACATGGAAAAGTACCGGAACAGAATCTGCCGTTCATTTCTAATACAAGTGGAACAGAAGACAGCTCTCCATTAGCCTGCGTAGGATAATGCAGTGAGTAATCAGAGCCTACAGCCTACTAGCAGTCTGTCATTAGGGTCCAGAACTCTGTCAGAGTCTGTATTGAGTTCTGCTGGCTGGCTGAGTGCTGTTTCTGAATACAGACTCCTACAGACAGAACAATGGCAATGGCTTTAATGTGCCGCTTACCGCCGGCTACACACAAAACAATATGATTCATGAATTAAGAGCAGTTCCTAGAAAACAACAGAGGGACATCAGACAAAAACATGAGCTTGTGTGTGGCTGAGTTTATATGTGTGTGTATGTGTAACAGGTGAATGGAAACCTTGGTATAATACTTGGTATAAGACAACCATGATGAAAGCAGCCATCAATGGTCTAAAAGATATACATGCATTTACAGGAACAGCTCATCCAAAACAAGGCATGTCAAGACGACAAGTTTAATATTATTGACTCTAAATGCTAATGGCTCCTCTATAGGGGTGGGCGATAAGATCGAAATCTTA
>JAZGTK010005302.1:0-22727 GCA_036877625.1 Ambastaia sidthimunki
CCCATTCTGTCCCAGATGGGTAAGAGTGGACAGCCAGCAGTATTTACACTGTGCTGTGAAGACGTCCAACCCAGCTACACACTGAAAGACTATCTATTATTTGTCAATGCAAAGCACTTCCATGGCGTGTATGACGGTCGCCTACTCACCATCTGCTCAGCCAGCGAGCGGCTGATGAGTCTTTTCACTTCATCATGTGACTGTAAGCACTGTGTGGTCATCCATACAGTTAAGTGCATTATGGGATAGTGTTGCCGAGGGCCAAGTCATATAATTAAGCTTCTAGAGCTTCATCATATTATTGCAATCTGTTATTGTATTTTTATGTTCCTGGAAAATAAAAAATAAGTCCTATTGGATTTTCCCAAAGAATGCATCATGATATGCAACCCTACAGGACTTCGTGTAAACCACTCAAGTTTACTGGCTGCATAGTATGTAGCTCATCTACTGTACTGGCTAAATAACCAGATGGGTTGGACCTTAGCCAGCTGGCATAACACAAGAACCTTCTCTTATGTAAGTAAGAACATTTGCTCCTCATACGATAACTGTAAGATAGAGGGGCCATTGTTTGATGTGAAGGGGGTTAAACTGCTGCTTGGCTTTCTGTATTGATCTATTTCATGCAACAGTGAAATAAATATGTTGCTGGGAAGCTGTGCTCAAGGAGGACTGATTTTTACCTTTATGGACCGATTCTCCAGGAGGGCCCGAGAGGCCAAAGATGTAAAGTATATGAGCAATGTAATAACCTACTATTGTCAGAGATAAAGAGAAAGGCATAATGCAAAGACAAGCTATGCCATGTCCAAAGCTTTTAGCCAAAACAAAAGTATTGTTTTCATGCAATGATCATATTTCATACAGTGCATATGTGTGGCTAAAGTCTTGAAGAAGTCTTTGTGGATTAGAGATGTCACAGTGCAAATATTCAATTAATAAACGCACACTGCTAAATCCAGCTGTGGACACTTTATTATGCCTTTCTCCAGAAATGAGTCTTCTACTGAATATGACAATCATTTAGTACAGTACAGTGGCACAGCCACAACACTTCACCATTTCACAGTTTTGATATAATGGCATTTACATGGTACAAGGTACTCCAAAGAATAATATAGCATGACCACGTCAATGTCCAAAAACCATTGTAATACCCCGCAACTTTCAGGTAGTGTAGTTACTAAACATAAAAACAAATAAATAGCGATTTATAAACTATATAGTCTACGATATGTGAACGATATAGTCTTCTCGCAGAGCAAATATTCCTTGGTAAACCTGTTTCTGAGGATAGGTCTCCAGGGTCTCTTTGCTAGAATCTGGATCAAGAGCCTTGATACAGATTTTAAATTTTCATGAGGGAATATTACTAAAGCAGATGCAGATTTCTAAATCGAAGGCTAAGGTTAGGTTTTAACATCTAAAAGATCTTTAGACGTTAGTAAAGTGTCAAGTTTGTAATTTCTGTACCACTGGCATCATTAAAAGGAAAAAAATGAATATTTTTCAACAGGTTTCCTCCCCCATCAGCCATTGATCAGCCAATCAGATAGCCCCAGTTTTTGGGGGGAAATTAACCTATGGATTGCTCATCTATTGTTGTTTCTGCATATTAAACTAACAGGAGACATTAAACTTACTTTAACATATAGCATGTATGTTAGGATAATCAGTGGCTTTTAGACTTGTGTGAACAAACACTCTAGTAAACTCAATGTGTGAATGGGTGACAGTGAATATGCAACACACAGGTGTGGGGGAGGGGCACTGGAGGGCAGGAAGGGCAGTGCAGTCTCTGTTCTTTCTGCAGGATCTGATTGAATTCGCTCAGTCACTGAGTGAAACACATTACTGAGTGGCAGTGGATGCCAGCAGGGTCACAGTCACCCGCCTGCCTTTAATCCACCAAAGGCTCTCTATTCACTGCCTTCTCATTACTGCACTAGTAGCACACACAAGCGCACACACAAGCACACACACACACAAACAAACACACAAACACACACACACACACAATAATGAAAACCCACTGCATGCATCCATAGTACATTTCTTCCATGATTTATATAATGTTCTTGATGGGTGAGTTTTACTACTACCAGTTTATACAGCTTTACCTCTGTTCACTGCAAAAATTATTGCCTTAATTGTATACTTTTGACTTGTTTTTGACTGCTCTGGTTCATTGCTTATAACACAAAAAAGCAATTTTCCAAAGAAGTAAAAATAAGCTTAATTAAAAATATATCCTCTTCAAAAAGTTTTAATATTTTATGCTGTTTTGCTTCTTGAGTAAATTTATTATATTTTGAGGATGCTTAGATATTTTTTACTGGAAAACAAGACAAAAATACTGATCAAGAAAATGTTTTTTTTGGCAATGTTCTCATAATGCTAAGCTCACAAATAATTACAATTATAGTTGTAACAACCCTGTTCTGCATTACAGCATAAAAACTGAGAAATTCTTATAGATGTTTAATCACATTGTGTTCAGATATATCACTCATAGTCTAAACAGTGTAGGGTAATAATTAACACCATCAATCAAAATCGGAAAACAGTCTTGACTGACGATCTTCAACTCGGTTTCTAAATGCTAAATAAATGGATAAAATGAAATAAATTAATGCACTTCCATTAATCATATCAATGTTTGAGAGGAATTTCAAGAAAACAAACTTTCAATTCACATACAAATATTCAGATTTTTCATAATAACATTTCAATAACTTTTCATGAATTATAAATATTTTAAAGACATTATGTAGATGTGCCATAGGTCTGAAATATCTCTAATACACAGTGACGAGTTGCAGAGAGCGAGTTAGGCTTTACTGTGAGCTCCATAATTAATTGTTGATGCAGGGTGTACCGGAGAATCGTGCCTGTTTTTTAACATCTTTCATCTGGGGGGCCTGAGAGATCTCAAACTCTGTGAAGTGCACAAGGAGGCAGCTCAGTGGAGTATTTCCCTTAGATCGTTTTTTGCACCATGTCTGTTTTCCATCAAGCACACTGGTATGTCATCGTCTCTGACATAATACATCATGTGCTGTGTGTCTTACTGTCTGCTAATAGCTGCTGCTCTGTGACAAATTCCCTGCCGTTAGTCCTTCCAGTTCAGTTACCCTTTTATAATCTGATTTTATTCCTCTCCGGTGGATAGTAAGATAACCCAGCAAATTAGAGGTATTTTCAGAAGAACCAATTCACTGATGTTTGTTCAGTGCAATAAAAACTCAATTGCAAAAGCTCTCTTTTACACATGTTTGAGCCTCCAGCAGGAGCAGCGATTAAATTAGAAGATTATGTGTGGAGCACATGCTGAAATTACTAATACTCAACTGATAGCGCACAAGCAGCACAAAGTTAAGGTCATGGATCGAACATCCCCAGGGAACACACACAGTGATAAAATGTAAAACCTGAATGCGCTGTAAGACTCTTCGATTAAAGCATCTGCCAAATGTAAAACACGTCACATTGTCTTAAATAGATTTCGGATTTAGACTTCGGAATAAAGAAGTCTAAAGAAGCACTCTTACGAGTGCCTGAATTTATTTTCAAGAAACACGGCTACGGTAAACCAGGAAGTGGAAAGAGGCAAACAGTAAGATTCATAGACGCAGGGAGAAAGTGAGGAAGAAAGCAAAGAAAGAAGGACTAAGAAAAAGGGATGAGAGAAACAGATAGCCAGACATACAGATAAAAACAAGAAATAATAGAAAGAACAGAAAAGAGACAGAGCGAGATGAAGGGATGATTGGCTTACAGTTACATTTGCAGCCTGAGAGAGGCTCCTGGGAGCTGGGGCTCTCAGTGGGAGCTATCAAACACATTAGTGCCAGAGCCTCTCTCAGTAATGAATGACTGGTAAGAGGGAGAGAGACACCGGTCTATTGCGGAGTTCGACATTAGCTAAGCAATCTGGCCAGAGTTTTATTCCCTTCTCTTTCCCGTTATTCCCCTTAATTATTTATGCCAATTTATTTTATAGTTGCCGATTGCCAGATGGCATTTCCTCTCCTTAAATGCTTGTTAAACGTTTCACTTGACCTTTTTTCAAGGGGATAAAAATCACACTTCCTAAATAATAATTTTAAAAATAGTTTTTCTTTCCACAGATTATCGCTGTAGTGCTTTGACTTCCTGACTCCCGCAGACAGCGCAGCCTGTATTACACATACAGCTGTTTTGGCTTAAATATTTCAGATCTACAGCTGACGACAGGTGTTCTAAAATTACAGTCAGAAAACTCTCCATATCTCTTTAGATTTGTATCGACACCGGCCATCAACCGCCAAGTCACAAGTCGGCAGGCGCCACCAAACCCCCTGAGAAGCAAAAGTGTCAGTATTCACAGGTATAAATGTTTAATACTACTGTGCCGTTTGCACCCAATCAATAAATCGCCAGCAAGCTGTCGGGTCTTAGCAGTGTCTGTGAGCGGTGTAGCTGTTTTAACAGTCTGACAGCATTAGGTACTGGGGGGTGAGCTGATTGTTTTTTCCGCCTTGTAAAACCCGGCGATAACGCGCTCGCATTTGCATGAACAATAGAGAAGACAATCAGATGCAAGTCTGTGGCGCATGCTTTAATGTGTGTTTCTCAATTATCAGATAGGTCAATCACAGTGATTGCGTGAGACTGGACCAGCTACCAGATGCCTGCAGTCTGTTTTCATCTTCCGGGCCGTATGTACCACGATAATGAAACTGGCCACCTTAACCTGTACAGTGATGCAGTGGAGTGCTAATGAAATCTATAAACAATGATTTTTAACATCTGCATTGCTGGGCATTATATTAGAAATTGCTAACTAAGTTACCCTAAGCAAGAGCAAAATGGCCATCTTATCAAAACAAAATCATACAAATGCACAAACACTGTGAAGGTGAACAATAAAAGAAACGCACAATATCTCTTTCTCTAAACCTGCTCAGCTTTGTACCTTGTTTCATTTTACGCTTCACGTACAGTAAGGAAGATGTATATGTAGGGCATTCCATCAGTCACCTATGAGAACACATGATGGTTAGTATGCTGCTGTAGAGTCAGATGCCTGAGTAGATGACACCCAGCAAGTCAGTTTACTAGTTTTTGGAACAGAGCTAATATCCAAGATTAGAGGGCTCAAGAACAAACATGCCACAAAGAGCCTAGGAGGAATTATCAAAAATGTCTCACACTGTTTACTTTTGGAAGGTGTGTTGGCGCTGATCAGAAGAACAAACAGGAAATAGTGTGTTTGTGGTTTGTATTGCTGTAATACTCCATAATGGATTCGTAATAATCAGCTATAACATTTGCTCAAAGACAGAGGTAAATAAAAAAAAAACAATGTTAAACAACTTCACGCTTAAATTGCTTGTTTTGAGCAAATTAAATCACAATTATACAGTATATGTAAATAATTAAAGATGTAATTATGAAGCTGTCTTCAATGTGATTGAGACAAATCTGGACTGAAAACATAAGCAAAGGTGTAGGAACAATTTGAAAATTATGTAACATGATGTCTGGTCTGTAGTCATACCTGATTTGCTAAAATAACTTTTGCAAGTAAGCAACAGCCACACTGGGATTTTCAGTTAGTGTTTGGCAAAAGTTACCCTTGGTCTTCAAGTATTACCAGACATCCACCTCAGTTTTTGCTCATGGGTAATATTATCTGAACAATATTTTTTTAGCCAATCACCTGAGCCAATCAACAAAATAATGTCATTACATTCCTGATTGGTTGATGGTACCACAAAAAGTGCACAGTCCCAAACACCATAAGGACTCTGAAATGACAATGAATCCAAATAGCACAACCAACTCTAGCCAGAGCACCAGAAAACCCCAATGAGGCCCTTACTTCTAAAGAAGTAGCTACACATGAGAGGTGAAAAGAGGAAATATGACAAAGGCTTAGCCATCACCCTAAAGACAAGCTCAACTTCTCAGCAGATGAGCAAAGCAGATCCATTTCTAATTACTGTAGAAAGGTGCAAAGTGAATTTTCCCCTGCAAGGCCCTATGGGACAAGGTACTGGACACAAAGGCTCCACCATGTAAACTGTTAATAGCTTCTTATGCTGTTAGTAAAAGTGCATTTATGCATTTGGCAGACACTTTGATACAACAGACACACAGTGCACAAGAACACCAGACAAGACTTTTACAGGACAGAGCACTTCTGTATTCATGCTTGTGTGATGTATATTTATCTTAAAACAAGACGGGTTTAAGCGGTGTGCTAAGAGTACATTAATTTTATTTGATGCAGTAATTTTATTTGAATCAATTCCCAGCAAATGTCACATGATCTGTGCTGAATTTAGGAAGTATCTACAGAATGTATTTCAGTATGGTAAAAACACCTAAAGTACTACACTTACAATGGCTGAAAACATCATAAGTGCAGTAGCCAAAATTAGCCAAAATATTTAATGAATGGATATGCATGGGACAGTGGAGGAATAGGGTGCTTGGAATTTGAATTCCACAGCAAATGTGAGAAGTTTTCTGTAGAGTTTTACGGTCACAGATTCAGAGTGTGACTTTGAGTACAATCTTTCAGTGCATGTTCCTCACCCAACTGTGCTGCCTGTCAGACAGTTGTGAGATTTGCCTCTATTATGAGAAACATTCAAAATCACCAGAGACAGCATGGCGCCAATGCCTGTGAGTCAGTTTTTGCTGGAAGCCATTAATCCATACATCTCCAAGCTAATTACAGTCACTCTAACACACTTCCTGCTTTTCAAAGGCATTTATAAAAACATCTATTCGTCCCGCTCACATTCTCCTAAGCTCTTATAAGCTAAGATTGCTAATATAACATCTGCAGTACCATGATGATGGTAAATATAATACATAAAATCTTAAAAAACATAAAAGTACATCTTTGCTTTTTTCCACTGGGATTTTCTGAAGGTTTGGCAGAGCGGAGCCACATTGATCGGATCTGGTCTGGTCTCCAGGTAAGGATCAAAGTGAAGATAGGGATTACTGTACACTGTCTGCCAGAGTGCCCTGAAAGCACCTCCTGTAAGGTGACCCAAGTCAAGGGAGATGACAAATGCCCTGCAGCGTGAGTGTCTATGTGTGTGAAACGAGGAACCTCCTCTGAGGGTTAAATGGATAAGAGATGAGGTTTATAGGAGGTGATTTTAGCAGAGGGAGATTTTGGTCGTTGGAGTTTTCAAGTAAAACGCTAAGCAATTCTGTGAAAAGCCCTGATATTATATCTTCTTCATAGCTGGAGTGTATAATTGCTGCACCACTAGTGGCACCAACGGGAATTTCAGAAGTAATAATTGTCTTCAAACTGATTTATCAACATTCCTACCTCCTGTAGTACTGCTTCCATCTGCCATTGTTCAGAATCGGAGTCCTGCCCCCCACCTAACTTGGCTAAGCCAGAAGGTCACGTTAAACTTCTCAAACAGAGCAAAGTACTACAGTGTTTACATAACTTATAGTTGTTCATAATTTATTGTGACTGGAAATAATATTTTAAAGAAATATTAATAAGCCCAATAATAAAATAATAATAATAAAATAATAATGTTTGGATGTTAAAATACTTAAAATATTTTCCATCCTAATTTAATATGTAAAAACTACAAAGCCGTTAAAATGATTTAAAAAACAAATATGTTTATTAACATTAATTATGCTGCTTTTGTTTCTGAAAAATGAGCATTTTTGTTGTTTAACAGTGCTTTTCTTGACCAAATCCCACGAACAGAATGCAATTATGAAAATTAAGCAGCGCTCTCTCCGTCACTGATGGAAGCAGTGTCTCTTCCCTTCCAATTAGTGTTTCAGATGGTCAATAAAGCTTGTGCAGAGGGAGGAAAGACTCCGAGACACTTAAATGAAGCCTCGACAGGATTAGCCCGTCAATCCAAACCACAATAACAAAGGCCTAACCAAATGACTACTTCCTAATGACAGAATGGCTGTCCTTTTTTATAAAGTCCTTTATAAAAAAACTACATTTGATGTGTTCAGACTGGGTGTGGTGGACTAGGTGATGATAAATTCAGATTTATTGCAGTTTGGCAGAGCAATCTGAGAATACTGTGCTACTGATGGCTGCTCTGTGGGATCTGATCAATATCTCTAATGCTGGGTTAAGTTAATCTAGCCCGTACATTACAGTACAGTGTAAAAATAGATTTACTAGCAGAACACAGGGGCAGGATTTACAAGATCGTCAGAATGGAGATTTACAGGACTGGAGAACTAACTTGCGTCTCAGGTTAACTGGTGATCGATAGAAGAAGACTTCTGTTTCACTTAAGAAAACAAACTGCACATTTTCAAGCACATGGAATTATGCATTACATCAAAAAATTAATAAGAACATTATGAGAACAGATTATTTTCATAACGTATTCTATTGATCCTGGAAAAACAGCCCTAATCCTCATCATTACCTTCTTCTAAAATCAGAGGCAAATGATGGATTGATATCAATGATGTCTGCTATTCAAGCTCTATGTTTACCTTACTAAAGCTAATCTTACTATTTGCTTGTTTAAAAGGCATGTTGACACGTTCACAGAAATATGCTCTACTTGCCATTATCACAAAAAGCATTTCCTTACATCCATCCATTCTTCAAACCTTTAAGTCTTTTGCAGGGTCACATTTTCCAGAATCCTGGGCTGTAGAATTTCCTTACATTGTCAAAAATACATTTTAAAAGCAAAATGCCTTAAATGATTTGGTATATTAAAAAGCTACTTGCACATGCAGTTATTAACATGATAAGTGACCAGAACAACCTAACTTCCGTCTAGTAAACATTTGTTTACCTACAAAGCATTGGCAGAAAACATTCTGAATTAAATTTTCGGGTAGATAAACCACAGTGTAATTTATTTTTTGTTTTATATCAAGTGAGGTTTTTACAGGCTGAGCCCCTTTAAAAACTGTAAATGTCTGTCCAGACATTTATAGGGCCGTAAATGCAAAGCACAAATCTCATGAAGCTAATGTGATTTGCTACTCTAAAACAGCAGCCATTCAAAGCCACTGCACTTACTAAACAAGAAGGAACACATTTTAAATGTGTTAAAGTCATCGTACAACTGCCTGGTTAGCAGTTCAGTTCAGTTTCTTTAGAAGATACAGCTCATTGAGTAGCATATGGGTTGATTAAATTACCTAGAGATGAGAGACCAGCAACTAACTGGGTAAAATGCGAACAAACTTCTTGCTGATTTTCTAACAGCCCTGACTTGAGACTGGGACGTGATCAATAAGGATTTTAGAAATTCTTTCAAACAAAACAGTGTCATGCTAACTAAAAACAGTTTGACAATACAATACAAAACTCTTGGATATTGCAAAAGCCATCTTAAATGTTGAGATCCAAACAGAACAAAACAACAAATACGACTGAACTTCATGTGTATGAAGAATCTCATTTTCATAGCAGGGTCTTTGTTTTCTGCACGCCACATATTTTTCTCAACCTTTTCAGAAGAAAATTAATCAAATTCTACCAGGACCACTGGTGTATTCACATTTAAATTGAACATTGTGAATGGTTGTTTTCTTCGCAAAGAGTAGGCTTGTGTATTGTGGCATCAAAAATCTCATGAGTATTGTGTTTACTACATGAATGAATGTGTTTTTTTCCAGAGGTGAACTGAGGACAATCAGATGCAGAAATGTTTGTCTTTGATGCTTCTATTGGTGCATCAGGCATGAAAATTGTCCACCCCTCCCTTTCTGTGATTGTTTATACAATTTACTGTAATGAAGCCCAAATGCTTTATAATGAGAGTGTGACAGTTGGAAGGAAACAACGAGTCATTGTATCTATCTATCCACTATCATCATTACCTGCATTATGTTGTGAGCTTACAGTATTCTTCCTGTTATGCTATCCAATCTTCTACACTCTCCATGTTTTCATAGCCCCTCATTCATCACTTTGAAGTAATTTCATTCCTTTTTCCATCACTGGAGAGGATGCTTTTCCACTACCCTACTGGAAAAACCAAGCCATCGAGTATCAGCTTTAGATCTGGTTTTTGAAAAATGGTGACAGGTTTGCTGCTGGATCAAGGTGGTTTATCAGCTCTAACCAGGCTGACTAAGCTGGTCTAGCAGGTTGAATCCCGATTAACCATCCTAAGTTTTTTGCCATGCTTCTCTATTATTGTGAAATAAACCCAATTCAGACTGACCAGTTGCTTAACAGTACATCCAGATTGCAAAAGTCAAACTACACAGTTTAGACCAACTAGAGTTATTGCTATTGTTTTTTTTGTTGGCAAGGTATGAAATGTTTTGCCCTATATTCATTGTTTAGCCCTCAATGCTACATTGTGGTGTCGCTCTCTCTTGATGTGGAAGCAAAAGCCTTTTTTCTTAAACTCCCTGGAAACAGGCCTGTCACTCAGTCATTGACCTCTGACCCCTGAATGGGCTGACATTGGTGATATAACAGCTCTTGTTTGTTTAGCTCCAATCACCAGAGGCTCTGAGGGGATGCCCTAATGCGTCTAGACACACACAAACGCATATGAGTTTGTGTGCATTTTTCTCAGGTTATTTGTTAACGAAAATTGGTGCCCAAGCCAATCCTAAACAGCACTTTATATTTGCTAAATCTGTTGGGAGAAATTGGCTGATGGATTCTGGGGAGAACAATGCTAATATTTTTGGCCTCTCCTGTGAGGAAACGACAAGCAGACTGGGGTCTAACTCCTCGACCTTTCCCCACACCGTCCGCTCGGTGACATGGCAGAAACTGCCACCCAACAAATCACAGAGACACAAAACAGCACAAGGGCTCTCGGGAAGTCACGTCTGAAAAGATGCATGCACACCTTCGAAGAGGACATCAGAGTTTTTACGCAGTATTCCAGTGAGGCCTGGACGAGCTGCTTCACTGCCACCGCCTTGAGCGACTCTCTAATTACTCTATTGATCCAATCAGAGTGGATACTGGCCCCTGACTCACTGGTAACAGTATGTTCCCCTTTGCACATTTTCCTCTTCAGTCAAGTATTTTAGAGGTCGTCACAGAATTATGATCTATGTTAGCTAACAGGTGGCATGAAATCGCTGAAAGTGAAGGGTCATTCTGACAAACCTGCTATTATAAACTACAATAACAGCTGTGTACACATTCTCTCCCACTTTAAACTAACAAATTAGAACCAAAGAACAACACAATTTTATGTTCCTAACAAACACTTTTCTATGCAGTTTTATCTAATACTGTTGTATTTAATACAAAACCCACTGTGGCAGTACATTGGTACAGTGATGGTGTCAGATAGTTATACCATAATACTGTATATAGCGCATAGCTTAGTTATGATGGTTAGCTCACTTTCTGTCCCACTAAAAACATAATATTTCATGAAATGGTACTGTATATACCATAGTACTTTGATATTTACACCACAGAACTGATTATTCAACATATTAATGTACCATGATATATACATGGTTTGCCAAAGGTACTTTAATGAAATGAAACAACAAACAAAACAAAACATGGTATCACTGTGCTATTCATTCAAAAAATAAATTCAGTTCAATTTAATGCTAGAATAAGGAAAATAAGTTCTTTGATAAATTAATGAACTGCCTCTGTGGCAATTTAGACCAGAATCGACCTGATAATTTGCAAAGCAACACCTAAGTGTGTTATGACTGCATTAAAGACTATTATACCGTATGGTTAAGTGCCTACCGTATGGCTCCCTGCCTCCAAGACGCATTCAGTTCAGTAATCAGCACAGGCTCATTATTGAGAAAAGTAAACAAGAATCAATACTTTTCTCAGCATTTAGGATTGAAAGAGTTGCCTCCTGCCCAGGTAAAAGTCTTTTGCCACAGTGCACATCATTGATCTGACCTCAACTGCTTTCAACACATTCCCAACTTCACTTCTCCTGTGTTACAGACAGTGTATGATCCCCCCGGTGCCTTTGCACGGTCTGTAAAAGCTTGTTACATCCGAAATACTCTCTGATACTCATTTAATGTGGTTACATAAGTTCTAAATACTAAAGTGGGAATATTCTGCATAACAGAAACTGCTTGGAATTCTGGGTAGTACATTAAGAATCTGGAACTCTACTGGCATATCTTCTGTGGTATGCCCTTCTTTAGGGTGTGCTCACCCTAGGCACGGTTGCCTTGTACCTGAGTGCAATTGTCCCCCTGTACACTTCCCCGCAGGCCTGCACTAACACCTGCACCTGAAGTTCAGAGCCGGAGCATGCGTATGTCATTCACAATACAACTTTTTGTTTTGAAGAAAAGCACTTTTGTTAATACACTGCCTAATAGAATTATCATTGTACAGCATGTGTCATAAGATTACTATGGAGACAGCTGACTTGGAAGAATTTGCAGCTTTACTCACAAACAACAGATCCTGTTCATCAACAAGTTGAGAATCAGACCCGTTTAAAACCTAAATATACTTGTAATTTAATGAAAAATGTCATACCCAAGTGCTCACACGTTGTTGTGATGATGACAGTAAAGCATACAGAAGTAGTAGCTGTTAGTAGTAGCAGAGATCACACTACATGTGAACCACGCCTGAGCTCACCACCACAAGCTGGCCAGAGCACGGTTAAAAAATGGTCACTAAAAATCACACTATTTAACCAAACCAGATTTTGGGGGTCTCTTGGCCATGATCCTAGTGTGAGCACACCCTTAAAAACCATAATTTGTGATATGATTATTATAGCATTTTAACCAACCCGACAAAGCAGCACTGGCTCAACCAATGCCAAGAGTTTGAGGCAACCAATGGCTGGCAGGGAGTGCGTCCTGAGACCTCATTATTTTTAGAATTCAGTTTCGTGCCACTTTCGTGCCACTGGTGGCACAAAAAGAAAACATTTCATTTAAATTGTGTTTAATGGCCAATGGCCAACACTACCCGTAATTCTCAAGAAAAACAGTCTGAGAAGTTGTGGTTACCATGGTAATTACAACAAGCAGGGCTATAGAAAGTTTATGCAGATTAGTGGTGGCTAGCAAGGTAATGTAAACACACCTTGCCAGATATCTACCTAACAATAATTCAAAAGTGTTTAAATAGTACATCATCTCAGAATTAGCTGGTTTGGTTCAAACCTTAAACCTTCTTCCTGAAGAATTGTTTTGAAAAGCATATGGAAAAAAATCAGGAAACATGCCAAAGCTGCTAAAAAAGGTGGGCAGTCACTCCTGCAGTCTATTTATGAACTGAAACAATATTATGACTGCAAAAAGATGAAAGTCACCCTAGAAAGCTTGTTGCACCTGTCCTAGAATTCATAGCATCAGGCTCAAGTAAAACTGTGATTTTTTTCCACTCTTCTACCCTCACTTTGAATCACATAGTGTCAAAACACCGGCCTTACCAGAGTATTTACAGCTCATCAGCACCACTTCACCGTAGTGATGGTAATACGTGGTTATGACAAGCGGACATCCTCTCTCTCTCTTTTTTGCTCTGACAGTATGGCGACTGCTGCCGAGCAGACTGCTTGTCTGGGAGAACTCGCACCTGTTTCATCTGTGGGACTGCTGCATCTCACGTAGCGTGACGGCAATACACCTGCAACACGGCCAGTTTCAATACCGTTACGTACTCGGGGGGGACAGAGTTGACGTCAAATCAGCAGATGCTGATGCAGATTTCTTTCTTCTTTTTTTTTACTGCGCACCTTTTATTTCTTAAAGGTGAAATGTGTAATTTATGTTGAAATACTTTCTGCTAACCACTGGAGTACAGAACACCCCTGCAGACCGGATGGAACAATTACGGGAAACAGAATACTACACGCTTGAATGCTTATTATTGATTCGTACGCACAGTGGACAGAAGACACGCGTTGATTGACATGATGGTGGTGTAAATGCAGCAGGAACAGCCTGTTTCAATCCAAATGCTTTCTTGCAATGCTAACAACATTTTTTTTAACGGAGCTCCATTCTATAATTGTAGATTTGTTTACCTCTCATTTATTTCACGGTCAAATGTTTCATGACTGATTTGAAATTGAAATCCCCCTTGTTTACCCACTGTAGACTTGCACATCTTATGTCTTATTTGCAGGACCCCTAAGATTTGCAGTACATCACTGCTCCCAGCACAGTGTTTATATTTTGCATGGAAATTAACCTGTGGCGAATGCTTGTACTAAAATACTACAGTGTTTTATTTGACATGTTACTTATTATTAGAAGTGCACAGTTTATAGTGTAAGTACACTGTGAAAACCATGCCATAAGAAACATTGTTTGTCTTTGATTTGAACTTTGATAAATGTCGTTTCAGCATATATAGTGATAGATAGTGCCTCAGTGTAAAAGTACAAAAGGCTTTAAAACTGTACAACAGTAAAGATGTCACTTTATACACCGAGATTGATTCTTACTACAAGCCCAGAGACCTGAAAGCAGTTTAATAGTATTACTGTAACATGTAAAATGAACAGCATTGCAAATACCGCATCGTGGTAGTTACAGACACACTCGGGCCTGTGGGATTTGCCGGGGCAGTGCCGCTCCCCTCCGGTGACCTCTACTCTCAATTACACAGAGATTACCCAGCAGCCCCGGCCCGGCTTGTCAGCCCCTATAAATTTAGAGCCGACACAATTACGCTCACTCCTGCCTGCTAACGCCATTAAACACTGCCTGCTCCTATACACACAGGAGGGAGTCGTGAGTTAATATAGACGTCGACAGGCGTGGAGAGACAGACAGAATGTGTGAGTGAAAAAGGGAGATACAGATGGAGCTTGGCTCACGCTACTGCTCAAGAAAGACCAATTTGTTCTCCTACAGCTGACAAATATCATCATCTCTCTTAAAGCAAAACACCTCTGGGTGAACGTCTTATTGTTAGCTAATTGATATATTACCATTAATGTGTATGTGTCATATTTTCTTAAAGGAACTGATCAACCAAAAATAAAATTCTGTAATCACTGATGAAGAAATAGTTTAATGAATATGTAGTTAGCTAACTTCATTACAATGAAAGGACATTATGACTGACTTCAACGTTTAATAAAGCACCCAAGAATGTCAGCAAGAAATGTAGTACTGCAGTTTTGGTGAAAAAAAAACAGATATTTAAGGAATTTGTCAGTAATATTGTGGCAGTCGTCTCTTGACAATATTTGTGTTGTTTATGCTACAATACATCTGTAGGTGCAGCTATGTTCAGAAGAAAAGAGCTACATTTTGTTGTGAATGCTGCTGTGCTTCTGGATCTTCTATAAACAAAGCAACGTGACAACGTGAGGTGTCATGGCGACAGCCACGATTTTACTGTGAAAAAAAATTGTGGTGTAAACTAACAGTGCTGTGCAGTGATATACACCAGGGCCACTCGATTTCACTCCTAGAAGGCCAATCCCCACTGAGCTTTGATCCAACCCTAATCAAATACAACTGACTGTAATTTTCCAAGTCATTTTCAAGTGTTTAGGGTTGAAACTAAACCCTGCAGGACGTAGCTCCCAGGAAGAGAATTGTTCTGATATACAGTACACAATGTAGATAGGTAAGTGTTGCTCATTATAGCATTTACTAAGCATTTTAGCGCAACTGAAATGCTGTATTGACCAATCAGCATCCAGCATCCATTTTGTTTGCATCTTTATATGAAGAAAGCCGTTTCATGTTAACTTTGAATATATTGTATTGCTTTTGTATAGTAAAAATCCATGTTTGTAATTGCCCTAGTGCACACCAGCTAGTCCATATAGTTTTTGGTGTTACCCATCTTTTTTCATTACACATAGCTCCACAAACATATTTGCAGTACACTCCTGTCTAATTAACCTTACAGCTGAGCATCTGGACCTTTTCAAGTCCTTATCTCAGACTGACTGCTGGGTAAAAGCCGACAAACCAGCAGTCAAAGTGAAATGAGTCAGCCTCTCAGTACAACGTTAGAAATTCATTCATTCTCCTCACTCACTGACTGTGCATCAGTGTTTGTAATGAGAACGCCCAGGTTTTGACTGCATTTGTGTAGAGCCTAAGGAGAATGAGTCAGGCCTTCTGAGAACAAAAACTGAAAGTGAGAAGATATAAAATTTGTATACGAGAGGTTAATGACTCTCTTTGGAGGAAATGTCAGGCCATTTACTGCTTAGCTGTCTTGTCTAATTGAAAATACAAAAGTAAATGCATTACTTGCTCTGTAGTGTGACAGTTAAAAGGAACAGCTTGGACAAAAACGTCATATTTAGTCACCCTGATTGCACATTTCTAAATCTGTATACTGTTATTGTTTTGGGTGGAACATAACTGAAATGTGTGTACCATTTTACTACAAACATGTACTATTGTAGTACCATGTTTTTTTCTGAAGTAGTTTGGAATACTCCTGAAATACCATGATGGTGCATGTCCAAAAACTACAGTAGTACCATGTTACAAAGTCAAAATAGCCATGGAAGTTCGATGATACTTTTTTGTGTACAGTTTGGAACCACAGACTCATCTGACCTCAAAGTATTCTTCTAAAAAAATTCAGATGTTGTCACCTGGCTTCTAGCGAACTCCAGACATGACATTCCTTAGAAGTATCTTTCTTCTGGCTGCCCTTCCAAAGATGCTGAATCTGTGAACTACTGAAGAGATTGTTGATGTCTGGAGAGTTTCTGCCACGTCAGCCCATACCCTGCAAATTCTTGCTGGCCTTTTGGTCACTTCTTTGACAACTGCCGTTCTGGTTCAGTTCCTGCATTTGGTCGGACAGTCTTATCTCAGTAGCCTCTGAGTTGTATCATGTTTTTATGATTTTGTTACACCGCACTTCACAGGAATGACAGGAAGGTTCACAGTTTGGCTAATAACTTCATCTTGAAGTTCCATGCGTTGCTCTTTGGACTTCATGTTTAATTTGATCTGTCCTAGGTCGTCCGACTTCATAAATGCAGTGATATTTATAGAATAAACACAAGTTTATGTGATACACAGGAGTGATTTTTTAATGTTTTTATTGTTCTTTCTTACACTTATTTGTGTTCTACTGTGGCTTGATGGTTGTTCACACTGCAAGTGCTGAAGCTGCAGGTCAGTTTACTAACCACTAACCAATAAGTTCTGAGCTCAAAGGTAGATTTAAACACCAATCCAACAACAATGAGATTTTCCACTAATGAAATGCAAACATAATGATAAATAGAAAGAGGGTGTCTATCAACTGACTCAATATAGTGTGACATACTAAGCAGTTATAATAGGAGTAATCTAATTTAGTTGTTTTGCAACAAACCAATTATTTCCGGTGTTAAAATAACTGATTACCTTATTCCATTTAAAGTAATTCTATGTTGTTTTATATAATAAAGTCAAATAAATATTTCATTTTAACTTTATATAGAACTACGTCTATATACGTTTTCAAATATTATTTAATTTGACTTGCAGAGAGATCTCTAAAACTAGTCAAACAAAACATAACATTTAACATCAACACTCCCTCAGTTATGTTCATTATATATGTTAAATATAAACAAGCTAGTACATGTGTGCATGAGGTTGTATGAGATGTGATGTACAGCATCCTACCCTGCACAATTTTGCATTGTCAACATCACCCCATTATTTACAACCCAATGGTTGACATCCTCTGAGCCATGGGCCATTAAAAACACTCCTCTCTCTCTCTCTCTTATTCTCTTCCTCTCCCTCTCTCCCTCTCTCTTTCTCTCTCTCACATACACACACACACACCAGACATTAGCCTGCTGGCTTGGAGAGCCTTCCGGAAGAATCCCCCCAGGCTTCCGACAAAGAGGGCAGATTTTTAACAAGTCTGGCTCCTACAGCAGCCTGCTGATGAGGACAGCCATTTGCTAGCAGAACATCTACTTTCTGCTATCACTGTCTCCCAAACCTCCTTGGCTGTGCTTAAATGTAACTATAGTCATGTAAGTTCACACTTTTTGACACCCGGCTTCTCTCCCTCGCGCTCTGTCACTCACCCCACAAATTTCACACTTTTTTAACAATTGGATTCCACTTTATACATTATACTCTAGGAGGAGTTAGATCAGAAGTTGTATAAGGAGTTTTGTGTGTAGGAATTTAAGTGAAAACTAGTTTTTGCCCACAGTTTGTGTTAAATGGATTTTAAGGAATTGTTTTCGAAATGCCACACATGAAATATCCCAATTACCTGACAGATTTCACTGAAATAGGTGTCTTGAGGAATCAGAGCAGCTTTTGTGACAGTAACTCTGCACATGGCAAAAATGGGTCAAGGAAGCAGGCTGCACTTTTATAATAATATTTCTGGAAGGGCTCTGACTGCAGGAAGAAAAATTACTTTATATCTTTCATGCAATTTTACAGTATATATAAATATCGCATTCAGCAAATTTGTGGTAAGCAATCAGTCCTGCTAAACATCACATTTTAAATCTATTGCTGATTTGCAGCATATAAAAGGTAGTTTTAGTTTAGTTTAAGTAAATTTTTAACTGCCAAAATATTTGTTTGCAAAGGATCAGAATGTAAATGTTGCTTAGATATGTGGTATACAAGTGTCTTGTATCCATCTCACCCCCCCACACACATCTTTTCATGTTCAAGCCACACAAACAGATCAATGCCAAGCAAACGCTGATCACAGCATGACATAAATCCTGATAATGCAGCTTTTGATTTGATGCATCCAACACATACAAATACATAACCATGAGGGCCTCAGCGAATACGCTTAGTCTTGTCATCCCAGGCGATGCTGACACTCGCAAATACCAAATATAATATTACAACAGACGGCGACACGTATTCCATAATCAAATTTCACAATAACACACCAACCAATGAAACAACACACTAAATTATGCCACGGAGAATGTAAGTCATCAGACGAGCTTAAGTTTGACGAGCTCTGTGGAGTTGAAGCTGGTGGTTCTGTGTCAAGCTTCCTGTCGGCACCTGTCAGATTTATTGACAGCTCTGTCAAGTTTCCAAATTAATTCCGCCCGATTACACCTGACAGCGTTATGGACCAATAAATGCAGATTTGTGTTGGATTATGGTGCCCATCAGGTGAGATTTGTTATTGGTGTCAAACACCTTAAAAGAGAGAGAGAGAGAGAGAGAGAGAGAGAGAGAGAGAGAGAGAGAGAGATACAGAGATACAGAGAGAAAGACAGAAAGTTTATATGATTTCAAGGCATTAGTTCATATTCTACTTGCCTCTACCACAATATTTTCACTTGCCCCATGACATAGCGATACATTTTTAGAAATATATTTTGTGTCTCATAAAATTTAAATAAAACTTATTTATGTTGCTGTTTATTATCCAGGAATGAAATAACAACAAATCATTTAAATATGCTAAGGCTTTTAATTTTAATAAGAGCTGGATCTCTATGACAGCTACAGTATAAATTCATGCACACCCTTAAATTAAACAAAATAAACTAAACTAACAAAAAATATAGCCCTTTATCTCTCAGTTTAGTTCTACTAGTTTCCTGTGACATTTCGGTTATATATTGCTGAGTAGTTATATCTAGGAGAGTCAGAGCTGCTTTGAATGTCAGATGCTACAAATCATTAGAAATGTGTACTGTTGGACAGCTCACCTGCAATTCATTGACATTTCTGAGAAATACAGACATCTATCATAAAACGGCTGAAAATGGCTCAGTTACAATGTGACATTTGGCCCTATTTCTTAACATTCAGATGCCTCTTTCACAAATGCAAGGCGTGACTGCAGATATTTTCTAAAAATGCACTTCACCAGCCCTCTAAATGTCTAAGTTAAACAGTTAAGACTGTTTTGTTGACTGGGCCAACACAGTCTGGGAAAACTTCTGCAAACAATTTAATATTTTTGGAAATGGAATAAATGACAGGCACACCAGAATCTTTCAAGCAGAGGATGTGAATGTCATAAATACTTGTAAAATATTCTGACACACTTCAGCATACTATAAATGACTCCCCACCTTTGGGTGTAACATTTCAGTTGTTATTGGAATTTGAGGGTAAGGGCTCTGAAATCCAAGAAATATTGTTAGGCAACATATATCTAGTAGGCTATACCTACTGTCAGCAGATATGGCCTGGCCCTGGGGGCTGGGGAAGTTGATTGAATTACTGTACAAACAACTGACGTGCTGATAAATGCATTGTGTGGCTCGATAGTGTATAAATTTATGCAATGGTTTTTGCTCTTTTGGTATGATTCTTTGTTTTAGCTTACACTGCAGATATAGAGAATACAAGGAGAGAGATTTGTGGCATATCCTATAGCATCATTGTTGCTATTGCTCATACTGAGCCCCAGGGTTTTGTTTAAATTGATATCCAAAAGTTTTAAACGTATGTGTTTTTTTGACTTGGACCAGTAAGCACCCACCCTGAACACCATAACAGTCATCTAGAATCTTTAAATCCTAACAACTGCATACTGTAGCAACAGCCTAGAAGCCACTTGCAGAACCTTAGCAACCCCACAGCATGTGCTAAAAACACTTACAAAACCATAGAAACCTCTTAGCAACGCCCTGGCACCATCCACAACAAGCTAACACCTTTTGCCATTTCTACACAAAATGTAAAAATCTAGTCATAATATTTAACAGAGAAAATACCTGGCATGTCTTTCTGAGTAAAACAGTAACAGGTAAGTATATGAGTCACATGATAGCTCTTTGAGGGCATGTCTACTGCCAAAATCTTCCTCACCACTCATGATGAGAAACTTGCTGTCAATCTCATCATATTACCAGCTCTGAAAACCGCCTCAGTCAGCAGTACCACAGAGAGGAGAGAAAATGTTTAGGACAATATTGTGAATGTGACATTTCTGACTGACCGAGACGGTTGGAGGCTATATGAGCTGTGATTGGCTGTCCACTCGTTGTAATTAGTATTTTGAAGTTGGAGAAGAGGTTGAAAGTAAGTCTCCCTCGCCCTCGTTCTCCCTCTCCTCCTCCTCTCACTCTCTGGGTGAAAAAAAGTCACTCTCACTAAAAAAATGAAGCGAATCTCACAGGCATTGACGCGACTGCAGCAAAATGATCATAAAGAGGAAATCAGCTGCAGGACACACACACACTGGGGCAAATACACACAGATGCATCACAGCTACTTATAAAAGTACTTTCGTATTTGCAATACATTTATAGTGTGACGGATCACACGTTTCTGGAAACTATTCTTCTAACATATTTGTTTTCTAAGAAACGTGCGGGCAAACACAGGTCTAGGCCGAATCGAATTAACAAGGGAAAAAAACACCCATAAAACATCTATTTCTAGCTTCTGCAAAGGCTATTATACCCTTGCAGCACCTTATGATGTCATCTTATTTATGGATGTCATTAAGGGTAGAGGAGGGAAAAGGTTGCTATTTAAAAAAGATTAAGAGCCGGGACAGAGATGAATGTTTGCGGCTCTTTTTACGCACTGCAGGTTCTTACTCTATCATTTAACACACACACAAGCACGGTCTCCTCCAGTAGAGGGTGCTTGGGACAGCCGAACACTATGGCTGCAGGTGAACTTCTCAGCCTCTTTAAAAATAAAATATCAGTGGGGTGATGTCACGGGGCGAGGAAATGGGAAAAGAGCAACCCGAGTGCGGCTCGGTCTCCGCAGGAAGTTTGGGGGGTGATGTACTGCATGAAGAACATTCAGGAAAAAGCACACAGGGACATGTGCGGTTTTGTGAGAGTACTTGTGTTTGTGAATGAACTGAGGGGGAAAGACCTAATGTGCTTGAAGAGCCTTGCAAACACTTTACAATGCGAAATGGAGTCTAATGCTCAAGAGCTCAAAATGAAGCCATTAGGCATCGTTGACCCCTGCTTGCTCACTCAATAGACCAATGCCAAACAGCCTGGCACAGTAACATTAGCAAGCTCTCCTGCCAAAAATATTATCCCTGAGAAAGAATAAACAGTCGCAAGGAAACAATTAAACAAAACTCAAAACAGCATTGACAAAAGCTAATTTATAAATCTGCATTTCTATAATATTATGATCAATGCAGTTATGTATAAATATGTATAATAACATGTACTTGTTTCTACATATTTAAAAAACCAATCATGTCTTGACACAAGCTTTATGTTCATATAACCACAACCTTTTTAACTTTTTTGATTTCTGTTAAAACTATTTAAAACCCTTTAAATTAAATTTTAAATTAAATTAATAGATATAATTTATTTATTTATCTAAATAAGATAGTAAAGATAAATATTCCGGACATAAATCTTTATACAATTTTGTTTCTAAAGTGAATTTAAATTGAATTTATCTTCTTCTGAACTCCATTTCATTGAATAGCTGGATAAATATACTCATGAAAATTTGAATGTAATTATGTTTAACATTTTTGATAGCATTTTTTTGTATTTTATTTGCCATATAAAAGCAGTTTTGACTTGAAAGATTTTTGTTTTCTTACTTTGGATGTGTGAACTTGTCCACCAGTGTGACCTTCTCCACTAGGTCTCCTCCGATACTGCGGACCAGGTCGTAGAAATCATTTTCTGTGTAACCATTGGAAGGCAGCCAGAAAGAGATGTCATTGACGAGTGGAGGATACTTACTGAGAGCCTGTGATAAAGAGAGGAAGAGAAAATAGTTTATTTGTGTCAGGTGTGTGTAGCAGTGGTTGAAATTAGGAGATCTGCTCAGTTAGGCTTTGCATCATTCAACTGCTTATTTTGGCACTTTGC
>JAZGTK010005303.1:6967-18848 GCA_036877625.1 Ambastaia sidthimunki
CATTCCCATTTACTAAATGCAGGGAGCTTTCATTTCTATTAATAAACAATCCAGCTCAGACAGTATCAAATTAAAGAGCATATTGGCTCCAGTGTTCTTTGTTTATTTGCACCACTGATCTTTGTTTATGTGAAATCCTTCCGTAATTACTGCCCTGCTGTCACTCGAGGTGCAATGAGAGAGACTCTTTACAGCTTATTAATTATGGAAAGTAGATAATGCAGTTTGCTTGTGGGGCAGCGGGACATGACCTGACATTGGACTCGTGCCATTTGCCGGGAATCGACGGGAGCCCCCGAGCCTGATCCGGGCCTTTGCAGCTTCAGACCCCTTGCCGGAGACCTCAGGTCACCCTGGCGATGTGAATAATGCACAGGGACCTTTCAGAAGCAGTTGTACTAAAAGCAGGACTCAATGATGTCATGATCCATAATTGATGCCCAGATGGCACAGCTTGGCTGAGTGGGTCCGATTTCCTTGGACATGGGTCGTAGTTCCGGCGATTTGCACTACCAAAAACAGAGCATGAAGTGCATTCTGGAGTCCCCAGTGACCAATGGAGTCTCGCAGATTGGAGTGTCGGTCCTAATAGGTCTCTCCAGAACAAAGCCTTCTGGGTACTTTGGCCAGGTTTCAAATGGAAGCTTGTGTTCATGGCAAATAGACAGCTGTAGAAAGCAACAACAAGAGGGTTTCATCATGCAAGCTGTTGAAGAGCATGCTAGCAGCACGCAAATTAAAGCACCACCCCGTAGAATATCAAATTTTATATACAAAAACATCTAGATAAACTAGTTGACCATCCTGAACCATCCCTAATTATAAGTGGTATGGTGTGAAACACCTATTCACACAGTTGCTACGTACTGGTTTTAAACGCTTGTAAGTTGTGACTACTGTTTGTCAATATGCACAATATAGCCCATTACCTCCTACCTTTCTTAAAATACAGGGAGTGTAAACCTTTAAAACTACAGTTCTTCATTCATTTCATTTCTTAGGCTTCTAGCTCAACCCAGAAACAGCAAACCATAAACCTCCATGTGTCGCCCACGTCTCCTTTGTACCAGGTTAAGGATGTAGAATGCATGATATAACAGCCTTAAGATAGTATTTATGCTTTACTCTCTTTTCATACCTCTCCATGGCTTTATCTATGCCTGCAGACTGAGATGAGAGATACATTGTTGGGTTTCAACATGGTGAACTACAGGGCCTGTAAGAACCTCTGGAAGGCCTGCGTGGAACATCACACCTTCTTTCGGCTTGATTGCCCTGTTCCCCCGCAGAAGAACTTTTTTGCTCAGTACTTCAGCTTGGGCTCTAAGTTCCGTTATTGGTAAGATGTTCCTCCAGAATTCATGTATTCACATCCCTCTAGAAATGTTATAATGAGCCATAAAACAGAGCATGTTTTGTAGGAAGTGCAACTTGGGTACAAAACGATACTGATGATTGTACAAGTAGTTCTGCAAATCTCAGAATTTTTTGTGAGCGTGGACATACCTGCACTGTCTTTTATTTTCAGTTTTACCCACTGTATTTTCTGTTTGATTTTCACTGTATTTCCCACCACTGTTGTGCAGTTTCCAAAGAGCTTGACCTTGGTCAACCCTAACAAATGCTCTACTAAATTCTTAGGGATAAACTCCTGAAAAATTCATGATGCTCTTTTAGCCAATTTTAGATATGGGGAAAGTAGGAACAGAAGATCAATAATTCATTTTTGTGGCCTTTTTAGATTTTTATTAGTATTTATTGGTGCCCTCTACCATATAATAAAACACTTCTACATTGATCAGCAAGAGCTTCATATAAATGATGTCACAGATACTGTATCACACATCAATGTCTGTCACATTGTTTATGACGTTGAGGAATATGATTCAAATCCTAATAAACATTGTTTTTGTTCTCACAGTGGAAGGACAGAAGCACAGTCTGTTCAGTATGGGAAGGAGAGAGGAGTCAAGGACAGAGTGTTTGCAAGGTAAAGTGGGACTGCTTTGAGATTTTTGGATTTAGGAGCTTGTCCTAGAATATCTTGGGCCAAACACCCTGGTGGAGGTGGCTAGTTTATGACAGGGCTAAAACACACATAGAAAGACACAATCACACTTCACTGACATCAAATCATTATTTACAACAATAGAATCTATGGAGCAGATGATCTGTTTACCAATAAGAGTTTTCCTTACAGAGTATTTTATTGTGTATATATATATTACAGAATATTTTATAATCTGTTTAAGACTTAACATTACTGCTATAATTTCTTTTAATTGTTTAATATGTTTAATCAGTATTGTGATAAAGTATCAGTCAAGAGATCACAGGTCTGTTTTTATTTCAAAGAAAGTGGAAAGTTATCTGCAGCAATTTTTAACTTATTTTAACTATGCCAGTATATCTTAACCGTATATTAACTTGTTCTGCATTTTATATGTCTCATGAAAACGACCGACATGGCGGGTTTACAATGAATTCTGTTCTGTCTTGGATTCTGTGATGACATTTGACATTTGAATGTCTAGTTTTACTGAAATTGCTCTAAGCAAAGAGATAGTTTACTAAAGATTGCTGTGTCAAAATGTAAGCTGAATACCAGCGGTAAACCATTTAAAATTTAAACAGATCATTATAGCGCAACATAAAATGATAAACTCAAATTTCTAGGAACTGTGCTGGAAGCAGATATTTGTAAACATTTCAGAGAAATGGAAATGGTCGCTTAGATAACACCAGAGGAGCTGGAATCACCATCATTCAGCAAGGAATAAAAAACCTTGAATACTTAAACTGAAACTGAAAGACAGTTGATGGGGTAAAGCTGACTTTAGTTTGTCAGGAGAGGGATTGGGGTTTAATTCGATATTCCTTTGGTAACTGACTGCGTTTCATATTCTAGATCTCCTAGCAAGCCCCTGGGCCGGAAACTGATGGGTGTGACGGACTGGGAAGCAGTGAGCAGGAACTCACTGTCTGAGGAGAGGCTGGAGACCCGCAGTCTGCCCACTCGCTCGCCCCCTGGGACGCCCAATCAGTGAGTGCCTCTCTCTTTCAGTGCAACACCCAACATAGTGATCAGAGACACAGAAGAGTGTTTAAGAATGATGAGGGAAGGCAGGTGTAGAGGTGTATGCAAGTGAATCTCACAATAACATGTCCTGCTATCATTTCTCACCAAAACCGAAAGGATACAGTTTATTACAACTTAATTTAAAACCTCATTTTTGTCTTTATTTTGTTTATTTGTCTATATTAAGTTTGCAGTGGAATGAGCTGTATTTGGACAAGTTTTGTGAGATTTATTCATTTAGAGAGACCAAGGCTTGGACTAAGTTCAAAGCGTCTGCAGTGAGCTAGTTATGTTACATAACCATGAATGTTACTGTATAATATTTAGCTGGTTTAATAGTTGAAAGTTACTTTTCTTCAACTGATTGTTGAAGAAAAGACAGAGGTTTTCACTTATAAAACAAATATAGGTGACAATAATTACAGCAGCTGTAAATGTTTTATCAACAGTAGGAACTCCTTGTTTGTGCAAGAGGGTCCCCGGCTGCGGCCCTCTTCCATGGGTCACCTGGTGGACCGTGTCATCCATGCCTCGCCCAGCCTGCCTGTTTTCTGCAATCACAAATCGGCCTCCTCTACTCAGGCCAACAGCATCAGTCTGGAGTCCACACCGTAAGTTTTTCTCTCGCTTCAAGAACTTCCTGTTGTATAGGCAAGCATGACTTCTTGTGTTGTATAACTGTTAATTAGTTGATGGACATTTAGAATGTTACTGCTCAGTAAAGCATTGTGTAAATTTTGTTAATGATTCATGAAAGTTGTAAAATGTTACTAGTGTTTATTGTGCTTTTGGTTGAAGGTTGAAGTCAGAATGAATGAAATTTTGTCATTATTATTTAAAGTAATTTTAGTGACATTTTAATTTAGGCCTACATTTCCCAGAATTCCTGAAGCACAAAACCTCTATTCTTATGTGATGTGTGCACGGCTATTGTCTTGGAGGAGAATACCACTGAATTGTTTTAACAGACGTTCGGTTTACTCTTTCATTTTAATAGTGCGCTTTATAATACATTTCACATCTTTATTATTTGTTCAATTTCACCGCAGAACCACTTTAACTTATTGAAACGTTAAATCATTTCAGCTATTATAAAGCACTATTTGCAAAAGCCACATAATTTAGTGTTAAAAAAAGCTTGATTCTGTTCTTCTTATGTGAAAAGTGGTTTTGCTGCCTGAAAGCCATCTTTTATTGGCTGTTTGTTTTGTCTGGCCCTCCAATCACAGCCACCACCCTCTGTCTGTACCCTAAATCGGCCCCAAATGGAAACCAAACGCACACTGTGCTGCTGTAAAGCGTGTTTACCGCTTTGAGCAGTGGACACAGTGCTGGATTTAATGGCTCTGTGGTAAATATGTCAAGCCCTTTGTGCTCGTCTTGAATAGATCTGCAGTATACTTAAGCTTAATGACATGGCCAGTGGTAGATATTTGCATGGCATGTGGTTGTTTCTGCTTTTGTTAGCTCAGCTCGTTCAATGGGAAAATATTGCCCCCCTCCCCTACTTTATATCAATCTTTAAACTGTTGCAGAAACAGCCTGTTTACAATCAACACATTAACCCATCTGATAACAGCCCGGGTCGCAAAAACCCAGCGTCATTGTTAGTTAGTGGCTGTTAGTTTTTATGAGCCCATTAGAGTTGTTCAAAGTCACAAAAACGCAGAAGGTAATTTTGATTAAGAGATTGTAAAGTGATTTAAGTTGTTTATTTGCATCTTTTAAAGGTTTGCTGTTCGAATATTATAATGATGAAGGACGTCAGGATAGAATACCAGAAAACCTGATGGTCATACAAGAGAATACATCAATACATTTAGTCTCTGCTTGTCTCTGTCACAGTTCAAAGTAATGACATAACCACCTGCTGACCTTCCTAAAAACCCAGCAGAATCCAGCACTGTTAAGTGCACTCATTAGTGTTTCCTACAGAAGTTTTGCAGGGTGGCAGTCTGACACTGGTAAAGCCTGTAGCTCAGGTGTTTTTTGAAGCATGCACTTGAGTGTGGAGACTCAAACAATGTGTTGCATAATTGAACCGTTTACTATATTAAAAAAAAGTATATTTGTTCAGTTCAAATATGCTGAACCAGTATGACATCTGTAACAGCTGCTTAAATTCCAAAAATGCTAGTGCAAAATGATTAATGTTTGATTATTAAAAGGATAGTTCACCCAAAAATGATATTGTCATATACATTTTTTATGGTACTACTTTCTCCTTTTTGGAGCTTGACAGCTTCTGGTTACTGAACATTTTTAGTTTCACAACATGAGGGTAAATTTTATAATTTTTAAATTTATTGTTATTTTATTTTTTTTTTAAAAATTAATTGTTAATTGTTATTTTTAAAAACTCTCCATACTTGCTATTTCTCCCTGAATGCATTAGGTCTCCAGAAGGTGTTGAAGGCCTGCCCCCCGCCCTCCCCCCCAAACAGTCCCGGAAGAATCTGAGCCAGCTTATACTCTCCCACTCTCAACAAGACTTAGACAACCACATCAACGAGATGTATGATGTCCCCATAGCAACAGACAAGGCTACGGTAAGACAACATCCACTGACTCAGTCAGCCCAGTCTATGTGGCTCTTTGTTGTTCCTCTTCTGAAGTTGCCTGAAACTCATGATAATAGTCTTGCTTTCCCTCCCTTGTATGGTACGCTGCTGATGTGGTCACACTCTTGTAAAGTGATATAACGCTTGGTGGTTTAGTGTGTTCAGTTGTATGTACTTAATCAATTTTCACAGTGTTCATCTGAGCTAAAATTTGAGGGCGTTTTTATATGTATCATTTAAACAGCGCTGTTTATGAGAACATTTTAAAATTTAAGACTTTACGTGCAGATGTTTACTTTATAGTGAACTTGTTGTGTTTTTAGCCCAACGGAGTCGTTCCTCATGACAATCTTGTCCTGATCAAGATGAAACCAGATGAGAATGGACGATTTGGGTTTAATGTGAAGGTAAAAGTTCAGAGCCTAATTTTCTGTGACTTTATTGACCGTTTTATTGTCTCATTGTAATCACCTTTACTCTCTCTCTCTTTCTCTCTTATTCTCAGGGTGGCTCTGATCAGAAGATGCCTATTATTGTGTCTCGGGTAGCGCCTGGAACATCGGTATGTTTGACTAGATGTTTATTATCATACATACTGCTGTGTAAAGCTTTTATAGAGCAGCTGGGATTAAAGCAGAGAACAGCCCCTGAGGAGTGACCCCTATAGGATGAACAGTGAACTGTTTGAAGTGAACTCCCAGTCCCAAATTAAACACAAATAAGTTTACAAAGTTGGAAGTTGGACACCTCTTTGAGTTGAAGGGAGCGTTAGAATGTTTTAAATGAGTTTTACATTAAGACCTGTTTTAAGAGTTTTTGCATTAAATCTCTTTAGGCTGATTTGTGTGTGCCTCGTCTAAACGAGGGCGACCAGGTCGTGCTGATCAACGGTCGAGATATTTCAGAGCACACACATGATCAGGTGGTCATGTTTATCAAGGCCAGCTGTGAGAGCCACTCAGGAGAGCTCATTCTGTTGGTGCGGCCCAATGGTGAGCCGATGGAGGCCTTGTGATTTAATTTCTGATACGCTAATTTTGCTAATGTCGTTGGCATAGCATTAACAGTATATCTTTGTGCAGCTATCTATGATGTTGTTGAGGAGAAACAGGAGTCCGAGCCTGATTTTCAGTACATCCCAGAGAAATCTCCCACAGACCCCTCCCAGCTGGACCAGGATGCATGGAGGGACTCCATGCTGCAGCTTAAGGAGGGTCTTAACAGTGGTACTATACTGGCCCAGTTTGATGTGAGTTCTCACTGTTTTCATGTGGCAGAAGATCCAGGTTCTAAGTGTTTGATTTTCACAATCAACAGTTTTGCTCTATAAATGATTACAGACAATTGTTACAACATTAACAAGTTTCTGTAAGACAAATTCACTTTAAATTCTAGGGTTTCTTTATCCTTTTATACATGTTTATATATGAAGTAGAAAGTGGTAGACTAGTTGAGATTTTCCTAGATTTGAATAGTGGGATAATATATTGTTAATATGTAGTTACAGCTATAATTATATAAATATTAATAGCTTAAGCAATTGCATATCTGAACTTCTCATTTGCAACATGCTGTAAAATTCACAGCAATCAGGTCACTTAGGATGTGGTCATATCAACTAGAACCTTCAATTACTTCCTGTCTTTCATCAGGCAGCCCTAATGTCTTCCTGTTAATGTGTGGGTGTGTGTGCGCTCATGGTGAGCAATATGCTTATTGTGTGACTCAAGGAGGGATGTTTCTATTAACTTCTATGATCCTGCAGTCAGTTTGTTACATATAGCAGATACTAGTGCCGTAGTGCAGAAACATACATTATTTATGTATTAAAATGTTTCCCCGTCATGCATAAAAATCCAAACTCAGCCAGATTTACTTTTAAATGAGATATGATAGCTTTTTTATGCTTAATGCGCTTTTGTGTTGCCATGCATGCATTTACACCCATAAAGCGATGGATAAAATATGTGCCTTTAATGTGATACATGTATACATAAGCCCTAAAGAGGTTTTGCGTGGCTCAAATGCACATAAAAACAAGCTATTTTTAATAAAGAGCACTTGTTAAACATCTAGAGAGACAATCTCTGCTGATCTCTGCAGTGCCTCTAATAATGAACGTTTTAATGAGGCTCATGTTTCATGTGTGACATTTCTGCTCTTATACTTAAAAGGCAAAGCATAAATATTCTTTCCTGTAGCTCAATTTGCCGAGCATAATGCTGTTAACTTCAGGGTCATGGGAATTGTTTCCCAAGGAATGCACATACAGATGAAATTTATAGCTTGAGTGCACTATACGTTGCTTTGAATAAAAGCATGCGATAAATGCATGAACAAGGATTCCTTCTCATTAATGACTCTTTTTAATTTGGATGTTTAGACTGATTGTTTTGTTTTTTGTTTTATAGCAATTGTACCGGAAAAGGCCCGGAATGACAATGTCGTGTGCCAAATTACCTCAGAATATTTCCAAAAACCGCTACAGAGACATCTCACCTTGTGAGTATCACGGCATAACATTCAGTTTAGTACTAACTTGTGGAAATGAAGTAAAGGAATGAGCTTTTGTTGTTCTCTTGTCAGACGATGCAACTCGAGTCATCCTGAATGGCACAGATGATTATATCAATGCAAATTACATCAATGTGAGTGGCTCATAATTACTTTATTATCTTACGCACAAACTCAGACTCCCAGAGGAGGACTGACTGTGATGCCTCTCACAATGTTGTTCTGTCATTGAAACATTGCAGATGGAAATCCCTGCCTCCAGCCTCATAAACCGCTATATCGCCTGCCAGGGGCCGCTGCCCAACACGTGCCCAGACTTCTGGCAGATGACGTGGGAGCAGGGGTCCTCTATGGTGGTCATGCTGACCACTCAGGTCGAGCGAGGACGTGTATGTACACATGATCACATAATGTTATAACTTCATAGTTATGCAGTTTTTAAGTATATGACAGATAAGTGTTTAACACAATCTCCCAGGCTTACCCTGATTTGCAATGGTAGGCTTTAACTGTTATAATTTGATCGGTTAGATCAGATTTTGTAGTAGAAAATATCTGTATGTAAACAGAAAGCAGAAGATCCGGTTAATATTGCACGTCCAGGTGCTGTAGATGGTGCATGGTTTGAGGCTTGTGCTTGGAATCGCCAAGCACAAATTGAGCAGTTTAGATTTTAAACTTGTCATCCAAGTTAAAAAAATAAACCTGCAAGCATCCTGCAATTTCATGTTTCAAACAGAGATGTCAGCAGAGAGGCAAAAGTTATAGTTTGTTGCTTTAATATTGCCGTGTCTTTTCTGAAATATATTATGGCTTATGACATCCGTTTCTACTGCAGGTGAAGTGCCATCAGTACTGGCCCAACCCTTCAGATAGCGCCACATATGGAGGCTTTCAGGTTTCCTGCCAAACAGAGGAGGGAAACTCTGCTTTCCTGGTTAGAGATATGACTCTGACTCACATCGAGGTAAGTGGTTTGCAGATATCAGTGTTTCAACAACAGTAAACATGACAAATCTAACAGAATGACAATGAGATCATTTAGATGGTTTTTGTATTGCTGTTTATGAGAAACAGTGCAGCTCATTGTCACTCTTAACATCATATTTGAGTCTCTAACTTTCTGTTGGTCTGAATTCTGCATGTCAGTTTTTAGTTATTCAATGACAATTAAAATTTAAACAATTAAAGTTCAACTTAAACTACATTGCAATTCCTGATGGTGTTAATGGCTAAATCGGTGTTTAACATACTGATGTTTTATCACGTTTGGCACATGGTGAGATTTTTTGTATCCTAGGACTGTAATTGCAGTCCATCTTTTGTTGTGTTTATAATCTTGTCATTACAATGGCATTGTGTTTTTTTTATTTTGCTGGTAGAGTGGAGAGGACAGGGAGTTGACTCAGATCCAGTACCTGGCGTGGCCTGATCACGGCGTACCGGACGACTCGACAGATTTCCTGGATTTTGTTGCTTTGGTTCGGAGTAAACGAGCTGGAAAAGATGAACCTGTTGTGGTCCACTGCAGGTAAGTGATACAGCTGTGGTCATTTGATTATGGCTGGTACGAGTGCTTGGTCTGTGCATAGACAAAATGGATGATAGTGTTTCGTAGGGTAGTTGTGTGAGATTTTCTTAGCTTAAGTACATGTTTTTTTATCCTAAATGAATTACAGTGTCATTTTCTCTCTTTCCACCATGACCCAGTGCTGGAATTGGTCGAACAGGAGTTCTCATCACCATGGAGACGGCAATGTGTCTGATGGAGTGCAGTCAGCCTGTATATCCATTGGACATCGTGAGAACCATGAGGGATCAGAGAGCCATGATGATTCAGACACCTGTAAGCCCCTCCCACCCTCTTTATTTATCTGATGAATACTGAGCAGCTTTCATCAGTCATGATAAATAAAAATATTTTAACTGAGGATAAATATGTCAGTTTCAACAACTTAACAACAATATACCGTTTATGGTGTGGGAACACTGGCATACCTCAAATTTTTCTGGGGGGGACCTTGAACAAAGAGACACAGTGATACATACGTGTTTGTATAATGATACATGCAAATTTGAGTTCATGTTCTTTTTTTAAACTTTTCCAGCATGCAGCTTGTTGTCACTGGCAACATAATACATGATGCATGTGATACATTTCGTGTTCTGTGCTTTTTACATGATACTTTAAAAAATACCATGGTGTTGACATCATTTTATTTCCTTCTGTCCACATCCTGTCATCTGTCCCGGTTTGGCTAACAGTAATTCTGTGTGCATTATGGTCCTTTTTCCTCTCGCTCTCTCCCTCTGTCTCTCTCTCTGTCTCTCTCTCTCTGTCTCTCTCTGTCTCTCTCCATCTCGCACACAGACACAGTGTGTGAGTTATGCTGTCATGCCTGTTTCCCATACCGCCTTCACACTTGACTGCTCTCGCGTGACAGACTGACACATCTTCCATTCATCATGACTTCCTCTCTGTTCCGTGTCTCCTCAGAGCCAGTTCAAGTTTGTGTGCGAGGCCATACTGAAGGTTTACGAGGAAGGCCTGGTGAGACCGCTCAAGTCCACGCTGTACGAATCAAACTAATGTGATGCCAGCTTTTCCCGAAAACCATGCTGAAGTTCACTGACGGGACTTTCTCCACGAGTAACCATGGAGCGCTGGAGTCACTTCTGGAGTCAGGAACACAGAACATTAAATCAAGCACTGCTGCACTTTAAATTGGCAAAACAGACAATATGCCAAGCTTCAATACAGAGAAAAAAGGACAAAAAAAATCTGGTGAATTTGGTACTTGTTGGGACTTTGAGTGTTCAGGGTTTTGACAAATATATATGTTAATAATGAATATAGTGGAGATTTCTGGTGCCATATGTAAGTGTGTGAGGGCAGGCCCGTGAATGAATGCGTTTTTATGTGGTCACCTTGATTATTTGGAAACAAACAAACAAAAAATATATGACAGGAGACAATTCACATTCAGGCCTGTACTGCGGATGAACAGTTGCATTTTTATTAGGAATATTTATTGTTTTAATCATAATGTTGAGCCCTGCACATTGAACAAAACTAACTACTTACAAATCAAGATTTGCATTTCTTATGACAATGAGTGTGGATCATTTTTTTTGTGTTAGCTTTGTTCATTTTTCGGTGCAACGTGAAATTCATTTATCTTTATTGTGCTAACTGAACGCTCAGCTGAAATCAATGCTGTCAACAAGGACTTGAAAGCATTACAGGCCAAAGTGCTTTTGTGTCTGCAATATATAGAGTTAAATCAAGCCTCACTCTATTTTGGTGCAACATGGTCACCAGTTACTCATCAGTTTGGTATTTAGTGCAGATGTTAAAGAAATAGTTCAGTGAAACAAGAAAATTCTGTCATCATGTACTCATACTCCTGTGCTCACATTATAAACCTGTCTGACTTCCTTTTTACAATGGAAATGTTTAAATGAACGTTTTGCCATACATTAGAATCAAACAAGACAAAAAAACACCATAAAAGTCGTCTGTATGACTCAATTATCATTTCCCCAAAAGTAACAGACTGAAATTCAAATCATTATTTGCAGATGATATTCCTCTCTGATAACCATTAATCTAACATGCCATTAACAAACTGTGTGTGTGTGTGTGTGTGTGTGTGTGTGTGTGTGTGTGTGTGTGTGTGTGTGTGTGTGTGTGTGTGTGTGTGTGTGTGTGTGTGTGTGTGTGTGT
>JAZGTK010005304.1:0-22723 GCA_036877625.1 Ambastaia sidthimunki
AGATTCAGATCAGAGGAATTCGTTTCCGGTACAAGTCTACAAAACGCATAATTCACAGACATATAAACTATATAATTGTTAATTAAATATAATAGTTTTGCGCTTGGAGCAAAAATGCTGCTCACATTCTCGTACCGCCTAACAGCCAGTGCAAACAGGCATCACGTGACTTGCCTCAATCACATGACCAGACTCTGACGCCCTCTGCAGGCGGTGATGTAATCACCAGTAAATACATTATTATTCTGGAAAGGCAAGGTAAGTGAATTTTCCAGAAACATTTTCTGTTAGGTTGGTTAAAAGTCTCTTTACATCCTGATACCTGATATGAGTAAGCAGAGTGGTCTACATAAATTTATATCAAAATGCATCAGTCGAAGGCGCAGGAGCATAAAATGTTTGTCCAATCATTTCGTTTGGTCCGAATGCAATGATAGAATGTCCTACTTGTCTGTCAAACCATGTATTTGCATTTCACTGCACACTATTGGAGGCGTGGCTTTAAAAGGCAATCTGAAGGGAGGGTGGGATCTTATGCTTTCAAAGCAATTGTTAGCCTCTCCGAAATTGCCTACCCCACCTTTTTACATTTATATACAGTATATGGCACATGCTTTTACAGTATCCAAAGTGACACGTCTAAAAAAAAAGCTACACGTCTTAGTTCATTTAAGACAATCCACACTTATGTGTTTCCTTCCAAAAATTTAATGACTAAATTATTTACAATGCATGATCATAGCAATAATCAATTCAGGAAAAGAAACACAGATAATCCAGATGACCAAAAACTAAACATGTCAAATTGTCAGTAACACAATTTAAACGTTTCATGAATACAAAAAGAAATCAACTGAATCAAATTTAACAATAAACAACATTCAAAAGTGATTTGGAAAAGCAGTGAAGCAGGAATTCCCACTTTCAGCATAAGAACGGTGCATGCCACCAAAATAAGAAAAAGAGAAAGAAAATCCAACTCAACCAATAAGGAAGAGCAGAAAGAATTAGTTTCAACAAAGGCTCAATTATGTATTTATATTTATTTATATATTTATATAGAACTATTTATATAATTCTGTACAAATAATGAATATTTGGTATTATATTCACCCTTCATATAGATATGATATACAGTATAATAAATGAAAATATTCTCAGCTAAACAACTACCTTTTCTCATTAGTTAATTTCACTAAGCTTTTATAATCTTTTCACATTCTGAGATCCAGGATTAATCCAGTCCCAAGATGAAGCTTCTCTACAGTAAAAAACAGAACCGGGCCATCGCAGTCCACGAGACTTCGGTACTAAATACCCACTAGCTGTTTTTAAGATACCACAGGTCTGGGGGGCAAATCATTTTGAATGAATCCTGTTTTTTTTAATACTCACATAGGTGCGATGAAAATAAACAAATGCACGTTGATAATGAAAGCTCAGTTAAATGAGATAATCACCCAGTGCAACTCTGTTGAGGAATATATGACAGTCAAATGAACTGATTCCATTGTTTGCAATGTTATTAGGGAAGTGAGTGTTCTTTATGTGAATAAAGCTCAGCTCACTGTAATGAAGTCTGCATGTCACTGAAAATGATGATGATGAGGAGGAAGAATGGGGAAGATGTCTTGTGTGATGATCTGTAAACAGCACAAACTGTTCAAACATGTGGCACATAAACATATTTGGCACATGAACACTGCCTGCGTTACAGCAGCCTGGCATGTTTGCATATTGAACACTGGACAGGTTGATCAGAAAAAATGGTGAGAAATATTTTCTTAATATATATGAAAAGCATAACAGCATAACAATTCAAATAAATACAGTAATTATATTTTGCCAAAATGTATTGTGTGTTGAATAGATAGAAAAAAAATTATTCATACAATGCCTGGCGTTTAGTATAAGCATGCCAATTTTATGTGAGATCATGTTGCAATGTTTTACGTCAAACAGTCTGACTAGTTTGTAAAGGCCAGAGGAGCTTCAGTGATCACCTGTGAATTTCTGCAAGCTCTGATACACACTATCTCGAGCCCTAAACACTACGACACAAACTATTTCATCACACACAAACTACAGAGCTGTAAATGATTCATTCTAAATAATGATAAAACAATGCAACTTTTTTAGTGTGAAATTAGAGCTTTTATATTATGCCATGACAAAAAACACAATTTACAGCTTGGTTTTTAATTTTGTGTTTTGACTTTAATTAAAACTAACGCTATAGCTTGACATCGCTTGACTACAAGTCTTTTCCGGTTGAAATGCTGTAATTGTGTTTGAATGATGACTTAAAGCAGAACGGTATTACTGCAGAGAAATTAAAAGAAAATATTTGCTAACCACAAGCTTTCTCAAGGTCACATCTAGCAAAGGAAATTGAGACGATTACTTTACAAGGAAGTCAGTGGAAGTGATTAAACTAATGTCCTCTAATCCCCGACCTCCCCTTCATATATTAAACACTGAAGCGCAAACACAAAACAGGGCTCTTCAGAGAGCATGAAATCTGTTTTCATTTGAAATGAGATGAGAGATGAATTAAAGTTTGTCTACATTTTGCTTTACAGTGGATTTCTGTAGAGGAAAATGAATTATGGCAAAACTCTATGATAATAAAGACACAGTTACTGGATCTATGGCACTAACTCAGTCTGAGTAATGTCATGGGTGTAGGTGTAATGCTGTTGTGTTCAGTGAATTCTGAACACAGTCTTTGGGAAACAGGTTTTTGAGGCTGTTGGCAGTGACACTTAGGCTGCACACCTTATTAAGATGCGAGTGTTACGTGCATTTTTGCTTAACAGAACTTCAGACTCAACATGTTAGAGCCACATGACTAAATGTTACAGCTTAGAATGAAACAAATTAAATGATGAGCAACAACTGAAAGCAGCATTGATTGATGATTTTGATAGTCTGATATAATCTTTGATCAAACGCTGTCAAATAGACTGAGATGTTCTCTAAAAGACATAAATAAGGACAGTTATATTTAATTATACAGTTAAAGCTGAAGTGTGTATTTTCTGCAACACTAGTGTCCCAGGCAGCCTTGGATATCATCTTTATATTTGTTGAGCCAATGTAGCCGTGCTGGGTGCTGTTTTTCCATAATAATTTTGCATATTTTTTTATATTTCTATATTGGCATTTACAATTTAATTACAGTTGCATATTTGGAGATAAACAATTTAACAGCAGAAACTACACACTTTAGCTTTATATTCACTGTAAAGAATTTCATTTAAATTAATTTAAATAATTTACAATTGTTGCTCCGATGTGTGGTACTGTATGTGGACTGCATGCGGTCTTACAGACCAAAACATTAAATGATAAAAAATAAACTTTACTGTACATCAATAAAAGGGCACATGCGACAAAAGCATATTATCTGTTGGCACTACCTAAAGACATAAATTGTGTGGATTTTCTTTCATTAATAAATGGCAGCAGATAAAAAGCACTCTGAAGCTATTATTATTTTAGGAGTCTCAAATTTAAACTAAAGAATCGCATACAATAAATCCATCACCCAGAGTCATCTAGATAATAATGGAAACTCTTGACCTCCCACCTTTTCCTTCAGCCCAGACAGATTCATTGATTCTCTTTGTCAAAACCACAAAACAGGCACACAAAGCTGTTTTTATATGGACAATATGGGCCAGATAACAGCAGATGAAGATGAACACGGTCCTTCAAAATAAATACAAAATAAAACAAGAGTTTTGACTGGTGAAAGACCAGGTGAGGCTGATGGAATGGAACATTCTGAGAGATTAAATGACAACTCAATAGTCACACAAAACCTTGCAATTCAACTGCAACAATATCTTTGAGAACTTCAGTAAATTCATTTCCCTTGGAAATACATACAGACGTACATTTAGAAGAAAGTGCAAAAATGCATTTTTGAATCTTTACATTGTTGAAATAAAGTTTTAAGCAAATGCATTCAAAAACCTAGTTTATCTAGAATGACGTAAACCATGAATATCAAGTATGAAGTAGTGTGACAACTGTATGTGTGATGTCACTGTAGGATGAACACTAAAAACAGCTTCTCTAGTTCTTATTTCTGATTGGACGGTGTACAGTATACCATCAGAATCATAACGGCATATGACTAACAAAGATCACTTGTTTTTTAATGGCTGTGATGTCCTGCTCAGGTCTACAGCTTTAGTCCAAAATGTATAATTGAGGTATTTCAGCACTGGCACTTACACACATGAAAACAATACTGATAAAAATGATGTTGACTGGGTAGAGACAGAAGAGAGAGCCAGGGAAAGCAATGAGAGAGAGAGAGAGAGAGAGAGAGATTAAATGTAAATATGGAACTACAAAGCTACAACACCTGAATAACTAGATTTTAAGTACATCTTCATTACTCAAATATAGAGGCTTTTCTCCAGTTTTCCCAATTTTTACGAAAATAAGGGACTTGTTAAAGTTTGAGGCCTCAAAAATGCAGATTTTTGCATCTTAAAAAAGTGCTAAATGGATGTCAAAGACACTCACTGAGGGATTCAGATTTGATGGGTTATTCAGGTGCGATTAAAGCTTATATGTAAAGTTGCGCTCTGTCAGGCAACTTTATCATTGTACAGCTCTACAATTGCGATACCTTGTGCAATATGTTTATTTTGGTGAAGAATGTCTCCATTAACAGGGATAATTTCAGATGAAACTGGCTTAACATGTTGCAGGCAGTTCTGGAACAAGGTACAAAACCATATGGACACTGTTAAAACAGTGTTTCAGAATGAACACACTCCAGAGCGGGACTGAACATCTAGAGAGTTTGGACTGGACCATTTCTGATGATGATGTGATGAATGCAGTGTGGTACTTTTAACAGGTTTAGTCACTGAAAGTGATGATGATGACGGTCTGATGAAGGTGTGCAGATCATGTTCTGCTCCCTGTGACTCTCAGAGTCGCGTTTGGGCCTCTGGGATGTAGATCTCGATGCTGTCGGCCCGCTCTGACGCTGAGTTTTGGCGGAATGAAGCTGCGCGTTTGGCCGCCATGAGGCGCCGTCTCGCTTCCTGTCTCTGACGGTCGGGGAGGTCCAGAGATTTTTCCCTTGTCACACTTTTTCGCAGAGTTTTCTTTGGTACAGGTGGAGGGAGCTGGAGAAATGAAATGCATGCAAGATTCGTTTTGAAATAAACACATAAACATACAGATTTTCTTTTTCATTTATACGTATCAAATCAAACCCCAGTCATACATTAAACTAGGGGTATTCACTCTATTAATAACATTGATTTTAATAATAATTTTGGTAATTTTGTCATCTGAAAGATTTTCAAAAAAAAAAGTTTTGTTGCTTACACAAATTATGGTCCACTCAATATTTTAATGGTGGTTTTGCAACCTTTAATGCTGAGTGCCCAAAGATCTAGTTCCCATTCATTACAATTAACAATTTTATATTTTTTATATCTTTAATGTTGCTCACTGGTCTAACAAATAATTTACCCAATCAGCTCTCACCTTCTTCACAGGACTCTCAATAAGTGTCCAATTATTGGACTTGATCTTCTGCAGTTCGTTGAATTTGGAGGTAACATCATCGATGGAGAGCTGCAGCAGGTCCCAGAACCCAGCGAGGTCCTGAGAGGTGGGTCGAGGCATGGCGCTGGGGTCCTAAAGTCCAACCAAAAATATCAGACACTACACTCCACACACACACTCTTAATGGTATAACGAGGTATAAATATAGTGTAAAAATGAGCCTTTCCAACTACAACAACAACAAATAATTTTTTTAACTGAAAAAAATAACTTTCACTATTTGTGAACCCACAGCTCTATAAAGGTGTTTTTTTAAAGTACAGAGCTAATGGCTGCATAAAGGCTTACAAATCAACTGTCAGCTTTAGGGATTTTAAATATACCCATTTGTGTGCGATGACTTTGGGGAAAAATACACTAACAGTGCCACTTTAGCTCAGATGGTAAACAGAATTTTAATAAAAGAGAAGTTTGTGTGCTTTTCCTGTGCACTTCTGATCAATGATGTAATGATGTGAATCCAGTCACCCAGAATCCGCCTGTAAGATGCATCATGCAAATTGGGCGTGTTTAAGCAATTACCTAATTTGCATAATTCCTTAATGCACCCGGTGGTAAAACAACACAGACAGCGCATGCAAATAAACTACATTATCAGTGGACGCAAATAATTATTCATAGGGAATTCCTTGTCTGTGTGATTTATAATTTGTGACCTGCACCATCATTTAGATTCACTCTGACCCAAATACACAAATTTATGTGTAAAAGATGCACTAAAAAGCTGCATAGATTAAAGGTTAGCTGAGACTTTCCTTTTTATTTTAGTGCATCAAACTCAAAATGGGTTTCTAGATCAAAATGACATGAAATGAAGGAGCAGGTCAGCTTTGTAATATTTCAAAAAGCTGTACATACCTAACCATACACACAGGCACAAACTGGGACATATGCACTATTATGTTACTTACTAGGTTTTGCTGGCAAAGCCAATAAAATTGCTGGAATTTCTGGGACATCAGAAGCTGTGCGCTCCCTACTGCACTCCGGATTCTTCCCAGGACTAGCAGACAAACAGAGAAAAAAAGGTAAATTTCTATTACCATACTTTTTCAGGAAACATTAACTTTCATATACAGTCACATGCTTGTACAACACCTGCAACACCAAGGTCATGGGTTCGATTCCCAGGAAACATGCAAGCTGTTAAAATGTATAATTTAACCACACTGAAAGTCACTTGTGTATGCAAACATATACACACATACTCTTATGAAGTGTTTCCCCACACTTTTTGTTTTATGTTGCCCGACAGCAAAAACAATTAATACTGTAAGTGAAAAACAGACTCGCCAAGTAAGTAGCTCTCTCTCCTTAAAGACACACCTGAGCTTGTTTATCAAGTTCTGACACAAGTTCGGAAACAAGGGCAAACATTTCTCATCCCAGAAAAATACCCAGCAGCAAATTTATTTATAAATGAAAATCAGATGGGAGAAGTTATTTGCAGTCTTTGTATGATGAATGGTACTACTGTCATCTACATTAACAAGTATATCACATGCAAATGAAACAGTACAAATTTAAAAAAAGCATTTAATGTTTATATCCATTATTTGAACCCATGACCTTAAAGATGCCAGTGCAATGCTTTACTGTTTGAGATTGGTATTGAATCAATACTCAATATTGGTATTGATCGTTTGTATTTTCTTTACTTGCAATTGTGTGTTTATGCTGTTTGTGACAGACATAATCTGCATTTACATTGTTCTCTGTGCATTAAAACTTGTTTCACAAAAACATTTACAGTTATTTACATGCTTTGCTGTATTCCTAAAAGGGAAGTGAATGTGTTATCCACAACAAAATGAGATTAACTGGAAATTATTTCAATCTATTGGTTGCCCTGATGTTTAAAGTTTACATGTCTGCTTTATAGGTTTAACAATGCAAAAGGTGTAACTAGGTGTAGACCTAGTTAGATGCACTGCTCACATAGTCATACAACTTTTTACATTGTCTCCTCCATCTCTCTGTCTATCAGAGCGCTGCTCAGAACTCTTTGCCATGGAAACCTGACAACACTTGCAATTCATTGTCACACTTGCTTTGGATTCACAGCTGACACTTTAGAACCTTTAGCTAAGCTCTCTACCAAACAGATATTATAATACAGAGAAGGATCATCAGATCACTGGACTGGAGCCGATTTCAGCCATAACTCACTTTCTTCTGACATGTCGTTCTCCTCCGCCTCTCCCTCCAGCTCTTTGCACCATCCCTCGATCTTTTTCGTCTCCGTGTGTAGAAGCTGCATGAACCAGCTTCCGTCCCTCCTGCACGACGGCGACGATCTTCCGGAATCCGTCGGTTGGGGCGGGGTCACGGTAACTGCTACTGGTGCGATGGGTTCTCGCGGCGAGGGCTCCAGCCAGGGTTCAGGGCTGCGCTGGGGACTCGGGGGCTCGGTGGGGGTGCGGTAGTCCTCGCGGTAGCTGAACAGGCCCTGGGTTCGGACAGTCCGTACGGCGCCGTACTGCGTGGGTGTGCTGGGCTCGCTGTGTCGATGGAAACCTCCGCCAAACTGAAGACCTTTATCCTCCATAAGAGGAAAACCCTCCAACTCTAGATCGGCCTGAACGGCGGCCGTGACGCTGTTCGACCGCTTAAACCTCCCCTGACTGTATGACAGAGAAAATCAGGGAGGCTTTGAACAACACATCAGCTAACAATTTTAAGTTGTACGAACATTTCCCTAACATTTCCATTAAGTAACAAAAACGTTAAAAAAAAGTTATTTTGAAAGTTCTAGTAACGTCTAGTTTTAAGACATCATAGACATCTTATGTTATTCAAAATTTTATTTCTTGTACATTTTTATTTCTGTAAACTTTTAAAATGTATTTAAAAACATTTTACTAACGTTACTGCTAGACTTTTAAAAAGAAATTTGAGGGAACTTTTAGAGAACGTTAGCCAACATGGCTCGAACACTTCAGCGTATTGCACCTGTTTACATCACAAGCCCAGCACACCTAGAGATAAAATATGATATTTACCGTCTCTCGTCTTCCACTTGAATCCCAACTGACTGATATTCTCGAGAGCCTTTACTTTCACTCTCAGAATCAGTCGCCGCTTCCACCTGCAAGAGAAATGATGAGACAGATTTCATTACTGCCGACACAGACATCCAAACATCAGGCCTTAAATGTAACGAGATTTCCCGCTGGCACACACAGACAAGTGCTTTACAATTCTACCTGCCTTGCCAACATTTTCTTTGGCCCTTGCAAAAAATATGCTGTTTTTAGCAACATATTTTTATATGCATTAGAAAATATATATAATTATTTATAATTTTTTTAAAACAACATTTTCATGGTTGCCATAACTCTATTGAGAGCTATACATTAATAAACATAAATTTTGCTTAAAAACACAGCCATAAAGCTGTAAAATATTTCTAATTTGCCTATTTTCAACTGGCTGTAACTGATTCTTCCAAGGCTCTCACTGGCCACAATTTAAAAAAACTAATGCTAGTCAGCTAGAAAATGTTGTCCAACACGTACATTTAAACAGCAGAACTTAGCAGAATTAATATAATTTGCAAACTAAACCGTTTAAATCACCATGAAAAACAGCAAAGATAATAAGCAAAGAGTTTGACATCACATCCCTGTTATCGTGAATGCTTTAGCCAAAACACTCAGACATTCAGGAAGACTGCTGTTGCAGCTTATGTTAACCTTGAAGAAAACTGCATCTGCTAAACGTCTAATTACCAGAAACACTGAACACTGTGCAACCTGCACAAATAACACATTAATGATTTATGAGCTCTGAAACCATCTTACAGGGTGAGTACAGCTCAGTTTGCCTTGCCAAAAAACTTCTACACCCTGCTTTTTAGTAATTCACAGCTAACTTAATACATAATGTAAAGTGTGCTAACCAAAATCGTGTGATCTGGTTCAACACCTAACAAGCATGAAGATTTTCATCATATTTAAGGAAAAATACTTTCCAAAGTATTTTTTAACTTTCCAAAAGTAAAACACAAAGATCACTGAGGCTGGAGGCAGTAAGTCAAGCTGGATGTTAATAAACCATGAGAGGCATTAAAGTGACTCGGTACAAACTTGTCTGAAAAGCTGTAGTGACAAAGTCCTCTAGAGAGGTAGAAACTTCTTCTAACAGTGAACACTAGCTCTCAACAACTGTGAGCTGCAAAAAACTGTCACTGTTAGATGTTCTTGAAGTTAATCATCATGGTAGCTAATTAACCAGAAATTTTAGCTAATTAAAAGCATCTGACTTAAATGAAAGGAGGTGTTAATATTAATTATAATTAAGGAAGAAGACATTCCCTGATAACTTCAGATCTTCAATCTTTCAGGTCTATTACAAAAGATGCCTGTCGCACAGAAGCGTCTGTAACAGGTTCAGCTGGCACCATTAAATGATCTAAAGGAGGTGTGACTCACAAACGCTGGAGAAGGACAGCCGTGTGAAAGGTGACCTTAAAATCAGAGAACAAGATGATTCACATCATAGATCTGACAAATCAGCTATCCCTCATCTGCTGGTCTGACCGCTGAGAATTTAAAGAAGCAGAAAGGGTGAGAGGAAGTATTCTCTTTGAGTGAATCATACTGTCAAGCATTAAGAAACCAGGGCCATACAATGAAGTTTCTTCAGACACCAGTCAGTCCCTCAGGATTATGGTTGGCAGATACACTTCAGCACCACGGACAGCGGCACTCTGGGTAAATATAGTGAAAAATGGAAGCTCTTGCATCGTGACACGATAAACACTTGCTTTATAATCAGCAGAGCTACACAGACAGTTTCTACATGCTGTACCAGCTACTCAGTCACTGTATTTTGCAGTCTAACAGAAATGCAATGTGTTTCCAAATATCATATGTGCAAAATTAGGATTGTGTATTTCTACTCCTTACATATTTAAACAGCATCTGCCATTACATCAAACCGGAGATGTGATGCCTCTGGATTCCAAATGGAATATGCAAGGAACAAACTGCAGCTCTCAAGAAATACATCAAGAAGTATCATCACGACAGCCATCAAGCTGAGCAGCACGCTGAGGAAGACGAGTCGCTGATTGCATCTGTATTTGTTGTAACTGTGCTGCTGAATGGCTCCTGGCTAGTCTGAGACCCCTAGTCAGAGCAGATAATGGGACGTAATGCTGAGCATTCTGTTAATGCACTACTGTGTATTTGTGTAGGCTGGATGTTCTGAGGAGTTCAGCTGCCAAGCTGTTAAAAAACATAATCAGACGAGGATTTGGTGGAACCAGGAAGGAGTGGATTATCATCAGCAGACTGGCCCGAGAAATGACTTCCAGTCAAGCTGAAGGAGGATAAAAAAGACGACAGACAACTGCTCACTCTTTTCTTTCTGTTTTGCCAAAGAGTGACATCATTCATCTGAAAATTATAAACCTGGCACAATCGAACACAGTTTACAAACAAAAACAAAACTGTCTTTAGGAGTACCACATATTCACAACATAATCCAAGAACAAGAATACTTTAATTTACCAAACTTGACTTTTTTATCCATACACTACTGCCCAGTTGTGGCATCAGTTTTGTGTTTAATATATGTACCGCATCATTGGAGCATGGTGAAGAGCGCATTTGAGGAATACGCCTCTAGGGGGCAGTGTGGGCAATGAATGCAGAGCGCATACACCATGGGCTGAGAGAGGCAAGCCCTATTAACATTATTAGGACATGATCTCAACACAGATATTTGCAAGGCGAAGACAGATAACTGCTTGCAAGAGGCAGGAAGACAGGAAAAGAGAGAGATAAAGGTGGAACAAGATATTTAAAGAAAAAAGGAGAGAAAAACAGGGGGAGCCCATTCAGCAAAGGCTGAGTTGAATGTTAATTAATGGATTGCGGTACGATGACTCACAGAAAGCTATTTTTAGTACAACAACACTGAGGTGTGTGTGTGTATAATTTTGTATTTGGACATCTATAATAACCTACATTCCTTTGGTTACAGGAGATCAGTTTTTATGTAGAGTATGTGTCTGTGGGATTTATCACAGCTCAGCACTCTGTTTGTTGGTGCCCTTGTGAATATTTGTGTTTGCTCTCCACAGGCAGGTAGGGAAGGAAACAGCAAGGAAATACACAGAAAATATTTCTAATGCAACTTCCTGTTGAAACACTTCAAAGCTGAAGCGTGTTATTCTGTGCCACTAGCATCACCAAACAGAAACTGTAATACAGATTCAGTTTCCTCAACACTCCCCACTTGTGTCATTTGATGGACAACCAGATAGCCACGCCCCCAAATTCACACCATTGGTTAAACCAGTGTCACCGTTACAGGCAGGTTGGGATATTCAAAGAGTCTTGATATCACCACAGAGTCACACTGTTTACACTTTAAATTGTCATACTTCACCTGTATTCCTATTGAGGATCTGGGTGTTTTTAGGTACTCCTCTGCTTTGGATACCAGCACAGCTTTATCGCAGGTCATTACTGAGCTATGGCTATCTGTGGATGGGTGTCGCTTTCCAGCCATTGCCATGGCAGCCGCCTCCATGGCGATAGTGACAGCCTTGGCACTGTCCAGACTATCGGTGGAGTTATAAAGGGCTCGACCCAAACTCAGGCTCAGCCCATCGGAACCCCAGACTCCTGTGGGGCAAGGACAAAGCAGTGATGTTATAAAAGGAATAACAAAAATGAACCAATAAAATATTTTAATAAAGTTTAAAGTGGAGAGTGTTCCAGTAGATCAATTGGTAGAGCATTGTGTTAGCACCGCAAAGGTTAAGGGTTCGATTCCCAGGAACTTGAGGTAGAAAAGCAAAAATACTGCTCTGTATTTAAATTAGGCCACTGCCTTTCTCTCCATCACAAACACACCTCCTTTCTATGTAAATGGGTTTAATTATAGCCAATTGTATTGCATCTGAGTCAAAAAACAACAGCAGTAACTGCTTTGCACAATTAATGTTGTGCAATTACTGCCCGTGAAAAGCAATCAATAAACATTTATTCTATAGATGTGATTTTTGTGTACGTTTTTAAGACAATATAGTGAGTGATGATCAAATGATACAGAAAAACAATGAAACACATTGTATGTATGACTGGATAAGAGAAGGCATAGAGAAACACACTTTCAGTATTAATAGTCATTTGAGGTGCCTGGATCAGATTGGAGTGAATCTCTACACTAAAACGTGCCAGATTGCAGCAGACTCCACAGAATTTGCATAACCGCTTTAGTGCATCAGGTGAATAAACAACACATGCAAATAAACAGCACTATCAGCGAGAGCAATTTATTCATAGTAAACTTCCCCCTCAATATCAAGTATTAAAACACATGCGCAGTTATTTAATTTGTTAAAAATGCTTCGCTACTAATGATCACCAGGCCCCAGTGTTTGCAGTCAGAAATGTGGCAGGGACAGATACTAAATCTATCTGTTTTACAGACCCCCTCTGGCCAGCTGTCCCTCATGGTAGGCATCCTGGGTGGACTCAGTGCTGCTCTGGGCTGTGATGGAGATGAGGGGTTTAGAGGTGGAACGAGGGGGCACGGGTGGAGGGCTCCTCTTGTAGGTGGGTGTACTGGGTGTGTAGGTAACCGCTGTTAGATTGGGTAAAGAAAAGAAAAGGTTTAACACACTTCTCAAACAGCTCCATTTAAAACAAACGGTCATTATAACATAATTCATTAATGAGGAGAAAAAGTTATACAGAGATCTTATTCAGCTCGAATTCTCACAGCTGGACCAGAAAGACAGAAATCACAGCCACAGAAACGACATGAGAACAACTTTTGGAGGAAAAACAGGTTGAAAAAGTGAGATACAGGGAGATTAAAAGAGAAAGACGGACAGGAACAAAAAAGGGAGTGAGAGAGTGAGAAAGAGATTTAAGGACAGAGATTGAAAGAGAGAATGAGCAAAGTGATTCAGCACTGGTACAAAAATAGATGTTACAGCCAAACAAATAATGCAACAGGGACCGATAACTCAGAGAAAGAGACAGAGAACGAGCGAGAGAGTAGGGGGAAAAAAGAAACTGAGGGTCCGGAATCACACTGACAAAACTGAATTTGCATTTCTTGAGGAAAACACCAGACTTGCTAGGCAATGAGAAAACAAAGTTTGATTTTTGGGTAAATTTAGGTTTAAGGTTTTGGTTTGTTGCAAATGGAATATTGCATCACAGCCGCTTTGTTGTTGCCATGGCGTTCAGCATGCGTCCTGTTTTCTGTTGACTGCACAAAAGAAACCACATTTAGTCACTGTGCAGTGTGGCTTCTTAGGAGATACCAGACCAATCACAATTCAGTATGCAAAAATTAAAATGACATCACAGTTTAAGACTTTTAATGTTATGTAATAATTAAAAAGCACTCAAATGTAAGTCAATGTGAAATGTAATCTTAAATTACATATATAAAATTAACTCTTTGTATAGCTCTACAAAGATCTATAGAACAAAGTTTGAATTAAATGTGAAGATTAAGCAGTTTAAACTGAATTAATTGCAGATGTTATAGAATATATAACATTAGGAATGGAATGTTTGAGAAATAACAACATAGTGCTGCAATTACTTTAATGAAAAATACTGAAAGAAGTGAATGTCAAAAACGAAACCAGGAAAAAAACAGATTTCTGAGGTTGCCACAACTGGTACGACACAAATCAGGGAAGGAGAGGATCTGTCAACACACTTCAATACACTGCAGACAGAAGAAATATCCCATTGATCAAAACAAATCAAACTCAACACATGCATAAGGAACATGTGAGGTCAGGTTTTCTTGTGTGCATTACAAGCAGGAATCTATAGGATAGCAGGGATAGATTTCATTTTTCCTATGCAGATGTTTGAATTCAGAGTGTCGTTGTGCTGTACTTTACTGAGAAACTTTTTGGTGAAATTCCTTAACAAGTTTCTCTCTCTTAGAAATTCATGTCATGAGTCACCTTGTGAGAACAATCCGGTTTGCATGAATATGCTGATTGCCATAAAGAAAATAAATCAGTTTGCTGAGAACAGAAAGCATCTATTGTGTGCCACAGATGATTAAGGGGTGCGTATTACCTGGTGGCTGTTGCGAAGGACGGTCCACGCTGCCTGAAGAGGGAAGATGGAACTGAATTCCTACAAATAAACACAAACCTTTTGAAGCCCGACCACTCACACACACATGCACACTGAATTCCTGAGCTCAGAACATTAACGCAATCACACATTAACGCTAATACAGAATTCTTTAACTTTCATTCCAGTTTTTGGGAATTCCATTCCAATTCCAATATATAAATACCTGATGAAAAGTGATCATCCTTATTAATAAACCTAGAAATATACTTCTTCCACTGTGTATTTGTTAAACCACAAAGTAGCTCAGAACCTGTTCAGTATTTCCTATAAACCCAGAACAGAGATTTTTTTATCATTACAGCCTGAACTAAATCTCTCATGTCAGGAGCTGTGAAAGTGAGAGGGGTAACAATTGCAGAAATGAAATCACAATGCCAAAAGCCGCATCCATTTTAGTGTGACTTCAAAAACTTCTGTTCACATTTCTGTTTCAATGTCACACTGGATTATTTGCAATGGCAGTCCACTGTATCTAATTCTGCAGAAAAAGGTGCTGCTTGTGGCAATTTGTTCAGCTATAAACTTCATAATAATAATAGATAATAAACATTAGTATAGTAGATCCAGTAATATTATGTTGTCTACTAGTAAAGAAAAACAAATGGGTCTGTGTGGGTGACAAAGAGAGTGAGAAATATAGACAGTAGATGGACAGGAAGACATCACACTGTATCTTCACACTGTATCAGATTTCACACCACACTTTCCTGATTTACAGACACTCCTGGTTTAGAGACCACCATGCTACTGTTTAAAATAACAGTTAACGTTGTGATGAAAAAGTTGTTGTTTTATTATTTCATGAAATTAATAACATTCACTTAGTTACAGATCATCATGACTGCAGACATTGAAGATGATCTCAGAAAATTAGCTGACAAAGTGAAGTCACACCGCGATAAAAAGGATCGTTAACACACGTTTTTTCAGGCTTCAGGTTTCTGTGGCTATCTGAATTAATCTTACAGTTTCATTCTGTAAATTCTGAAGCCATTTAGCAATAAATAAACAAATAAATACATAAATAAAACAAATTAGAAAGTCACAGTGGCACAACAATATTGAGGCTGGGTGGTTAAATAAAACGCCCACTTTTATGAGCCAGACAAGGCACATGACGAACAAGCAGCCAATGAAATGTGCAGTACCAGGAAACCCCGCCCCCTTCAAAGGAACACTTGTTCTACTATACTGAAATTACTTTATAGGCTCTCAGACATTTCCTGCCCACTGAAATAATTAACAATGATTAATATAGTGGGGATGGACCAATGAGCATCTTAATGTGTTCGTTTGTTTTGCTACAGTCTTTGTCCTGCACTTAAAGCACCTGTGGGTCTATTCTAGACACATATGTAAAACCCACTTTTATTACTCAAGAAAAAAATCTCCAGCACAGCAGAGCACAATGTGTGGAGAAAGCTGTAAAATAAGGCCTGAGAGGTCCATTATGGTAAAGAAGGAAGACCTGTAACAATGGCTAAATCCCAATTCACACACTATATGTCCATAGCATTTGAGATTAGGATTCACATGGAATTTTTTTATTCCAGATCAAAGCAGTATGTCAAAAGTACATGAATAGCATACTGTGTTTGGAATTTTGAAGCGTGCATTTATGCATGATTTGGGGGGCTAATATTACCCACAACCCCTTGTGCTACACAAGAAGATTGTTATCATCCTTTGCAATGGTTTGTGGATATCTGAAGACACAATTTTATGATACTGCAGTGTGTCCTAATACAGCCTTTTTAAAAATACTTTACATGTTTACATTGTGGTAGTAAGCAAATTGGGAACCAGCCAAGATTTTTATTTCTAACGTTGGATATTTACATTTTAAGATATGCTTTCAGGTTTTTATTTTGTAGGCCAACACACTTATCTGAGAGTATTTAGTGTAGAGTATTTAAAAGCTTACGTATATCTAATATTTGCAGAACTGTGGTTAAAACTCACTGTAAATATTGGTCATAAAAAGCAGGGAGTCTTGAAAGCCCAGATTTAAAATAAATAAGCCCAATCTGATCCGACTACAATCAGCTACAACTACATAATAATAAAAAAAATTCACACTACATTACAATAAACCTGCAATTTCCTCAACTACATTAGCTATTTCAAGACCTCAGCCTTAATAGCCCAGCCATGGCTCGGCCATACAAATTAAATGCAGATTAAACTCTTGCCAGCAATTAAAATCTAATCACTGTATCTGGTTTCATTGCTTCCTCTGATTGTCAAAAGGCATTACATTGCATGTTCAATACAAACCAAATCCTTACTGTTTGAAATAGCGTATTTTCTTTAGTACCCTGATAGTCCCTCAGATGTCTACACATAATGGCTGATAATAATGCATACAAACTGCTTATCTGACATGTATAGCTAATATGGTAAGACAGAGAGCTCTGTACCTTTCCTTTTACACCAGTTAATGACAGCTGTGTGTGTAGCATTAATATTTGCAGGAATAATCACAGGATACAATAGGCTGTACATACACAATAATACAGGGAATCACTGGGGATTATATTGTATGTGGGGATTAAGGATAAATGGTATATCTTATTCATAATAACATGGATTGTTATGATAAGTATAATGTTTGAGTGATAAATTTAGCATTTAAAATATTTGTGCAGTTATAGCCTACTGCACAACCCAACCGGCCAGTCACCTCAGTGGCATTCTTATACTGCTGTTTTTACAATCCTGACATATTTTTGTGGGCATGTTTGTAGTTAATCTATATCCCATTTCAATGTTTAAATATTTTATAAACTTAAAAGGCCAGATTTTAGGTGTATGTTCATTTAACCCCCCTAAAAAGTCAAGCATGTCCCAGTGTACCAAATCTCCATTTAGTTTTGCATTTTAAAATGTAGGTAACCTTAAGAGATATCAGTTCAGAATTAATATCTAGTGTATCACCACCATATGAAAATTCTCCAAAAAGAAATTGAAACATATCATACTCATTGTTTTGTCCTGTTTCCCACCAGATTAGTATCAGATTTGCACACACAAAAAAGGAGGGAAAACACAGCAGTCGCTTCATAGAGTAGCATAACATAGTCAATGTGTAAACTGCACAGCATTAAATCTTCCTTCACATTACAGTGTGGGACTTTGGCTCTGAAGACATTAAGTAAACTGGAATAAAGGACCTCATTATTCACACAAAACAACCATTACAATACATTCAGAGAAAAAGATTATCAAAATCCATAAAATTTTTCCAAGCAATGTGCAGTAATTTAAGAAAGTCTTTGGCCAACAACCAGCTCAAATTTCATCTTGTTTCCTCTTCCCTTGGAGCATGACCGAGGTACAGCCCCAAAACTGTTAACATTTTCAGTTGACCAACTAGTATAGAACATTTTTACAGTTTTTTCGGTAGTGTTTAATAGACAGAGTGTCTTGACCGGAAGTCTTTGTTCTCTGACAACAAACAATCACAGTATTTATTAAAATACATTTGAGTCTCTGTAATGCTAGAGATTGTCCTTCTAGAGGATTTTGGGTTCAAAGTGACTCACCAGAGTGCAGTGTAAATAGGTGCTAAACATCTGAAGTACACTAATGCAGTGCCATTTTTGTCATCCGACTGCTTTTAGTCACAACCTCTCCCATGATCTCATAATTCGTGCCCAAATGTCCGCCATCTAACTTTCACCACTCCCCATCCCAATTTTTGCTACTTCTCCCTCTCTCTTGCACACTCATACACACACTTGAAAACATCTTGCTACATAACCTAACAGTCTTGGGTTCTGTTTGGAATTATAGGATTTTCTATTGCACATCCCATGTAGCTTCACATATTTTTTTTGAAGAGCTCAGAGTGACAGTGACATGTAAGACATCTCTGAGTTGTTTGAGTACTTCTTGTGGTAAATTTCCATACTGGCGCTCCGTGACATGGGTTGCCTCCTTCGTGCTTTCCGCTGCCACCGAATCCACAGGAAATCTCTGCAAGATGGTGAATGTAAGGGACTGCTTATGGCCGCTGTTCCCTTTGGTGACCCATTACCACTCATTTCTCTCTTAGATACATCTAAAGCTGCCTGGAGCTCCAATAGGGATAAATTAAATGGGTGCACAGTTGCTGGGTCTATAGTAGCGAGTCCGGGTGGACTCAGCTCTGATTCCTGTGTCATTGGCTCATCAAGGTTAGTGGCTTCAGGATCGAAAGTATCTGAGTCAACTGAGCAGAGAATGGCAGAGAAAAGAGTTTCAGACTCCAGGGGAGCTGAGTCCACAATGTCTGGCTGGAGGGGGAAATTTATCATTGGGTCAGGAGAATCTACATATTGGGCATCTCGCTCTTCAGAGACAGGCTCTGGGAAGTTACTGGCACCACCTTTTTCAGGTTCAAATTCTTCAGCACAGACCATGAAAGTTTCCTTTTTGGACCACAAAACAAGAGCCTGAGTATCTAGTTCATGTGCTGCTGCTGGCTTTTGAAAAGTAGGAAAATTAGGTTCAGGGCTTGTTGGATTTGATATGTCAGACTCGGTTCTGGACTCAGGCTCTGGAGTGGCTGGCTGCAGATAAATGGTGTCTAGTAACTCTGGAAGGGGTGGTTCTTGTAACATATTTTCACATGAATATTCATAGACAGTTTGTGGGGTTGGAGGGTTTGGCAGAGCGAGATCTACAGATCTACTTGGGCTTTGGGAGCCAGAAACATTGAGGTCTAAAGATTCTAAACTTGGCCATTTCAATTCACTAAGATTCATTGAATCTGGTGTCATTGGACTCAAGATAACAGATTCCAATTCCAGTGCTGTAAAGTCTTGAATGTTTATGTCAACAGGGACTTCATCTGTATTACTCTGGACTATTGTGTGGATGGATTCTAGAATGAAGTGTTCCTGTGTAGTTGTGTTGCTTGGGTCCAGTGTTGATGGCCCAGGTTGATATTCTCCAGGCGATTCTTGAGACAGCTGATGCAAGATGGCTGTATCAACAGATTCTTGAGGTGGGATGCTTACATTATCTGGATCCAGTTTAGGCCATTGCAAACTGGCCAAGTTCACTAGTTCTACGTTTGTAAAATCTAATACAATTGAATCCATATGCTCAGGAGTGGATGATTTTCTAAAGCAATATGGTTCTACCTCTGGCACTGGTTCTGGAGGATCTGGGGGACTCATGGAATCTGAATCTAGTTCAGGCCAACAAAGCGAAGCCACATCAACAGGATCTGGAGGTGTAAGATTAGCAAAAGTAGAATCATCAATTTCTGCTAATGCAGAGTTTGGGTCTGTCTGAAAAAATGGTGCTGAGGTTGAGACCTGCAGGACATTTTTATTAGTGGATTCTGAGGGAGCCATTGATAAAACATTGGGATCAACCGGGGAGGGACAGTTAACTGCTGCGTCTGCTGTGTTTTGCCTCACCAGGGTCTTGCTTCCTGCTTGGGTGCTAACAGACACTTGAGGAGCAGCTGTCTGGGTTTCTCTCACACAGCTTGGCGACCAGGTGCTGTAATGTTGCGTAAAGGTGGAAAAATTCCTGTTGAAGGCCCTGAGCTCCGTACACAGATCCTTCCTGAGCTCCGCTAATTCCTTCCGCATGGCTGAAACATCTTCCCTCCACTGCTGGCTGATTGCCAGGGCCAGATCTGTTGTCTCCTGGACACTTGACTGAACAGGCCGTGGCCTAATGGGCGCGCTTGTTTTCAGCGGGGGTAATGAAGGAGTCGTGGTAGGTGAAAGATTACCATAAAGGGTGCTGGATCCATCTCGTCTCCCACAGAAGCCTGCATCCCCCTGGGCCATGGAGGTTAAATCTGGCCCCTCACTGGGTAAATTGTCCTCATTTAGCAAACGAGTGCCCTCCAGCAAATCATTTCCCTCTGGAAGAAAAATATAAAAATGCCAGTGTATATAACATGCCCAGTGGTGGGGCTAGCTGGGGATTTGTGCTGTTAGCAGGATCCATTTAGAGTTCAATCAAACATGTGAGCCAAAATAAGTTTTAGGGCTATACCTCCCTTTGTGTGAATTAAGCACATTATTACCCAGGTCAAGTGAAAATCATGTGCTGTACAAGGAGACAGCTAAGGGGATATAAAAATTAATTATTTATAGGAACAGGATTCAAAGCAGAGCCCATAAAGTATGTACACTGTTTATATCGAAGGGCTTTGTAAAATCATACAATTTGTTTTGAAATTCACTCCGTATTCAACAAAAACATTCTCTGCTCCTCGCGCTTAAGGTGACAGGAGCTGGTTATTTTGAGATATTGTGATCACACTGGCAAACAGATCCCATTTTGACTCACAGCTTTTTTTCTCTGATATTACTCTGCCTTCTCACTCCATCCTTTATTTGCATATTCATCTCTCAAAGCACAAAACAGAGAACTGAAGTCTGTGGACACCTGCAGGGCTTAATAACAATAGTATCTCAAAGAGCACCATCAGATCTGTGCTTTGTGCCTTGAAAGAAGGCAACTGCGAGCGAAGCTTTCAGTCTCTTTGTGGGTGTGTTTGTGTGTCTCAGCAAAGCAGGTATGAACCCTATTGAACATGAGAGGTCCACTTTGACCCACTGATCAGATCTTTACTGTGGGAATCATTGTTTTCAACAAGTACCTTGACACACAAGAGCCAAATTCGAACCAAAAAAATGTCTCATTGTCAGGTCCAGATGGAGTCTGCTGACTTTATTCTCATTTTCTCAGCTAATTGTTGGGGTAAGTTTCTGTAGAGGATTTAAGCATGTAAAATATGTTAAATTGTGCTGACAGTGCTACATTCCTATTGATAATCAAAAGCAAAGTCAAATTAAATGAACATACAAGGGGTGAGGGATTTAAAAACTGAATGATAAACTCTCCAATCCTACATAGCTTTTTATGGAATTCTAAGGGGGTAGATTCCATGTGGGCCTGCTTGTTGCCTTAGCAACAGTTTAACAAATGCAATTTTAATCTGTGACTTTTTTAAATAGTCCTTTTAAATAGTCCTTTTAAAATAGTAATTTTTTTTATTAGACTTTTTAAAAAATAGTCTGTTTTTATATTTGCACGTGGGTCATACTCTAATGGGTTTTTTTTCCTAATGGCTCAACATAAAGTGTTTCAAAGAGACGTCCGTTTTGAGAAAGCCAATGTTGCTCGTTTCCAAATATGCTGTAAAAATAATTTAGTGAGAAGGCAGTGTAAATAGGCTACAGCATTTTACAGTATAATCTATCTACAGATCTTCTGCTGTCCACAACCCTGATTCCTGTCCTTAATCCCACAGGTGTCCAGGGGCTTGGCTCTGTTGCTTTTATTTTTCTCTGCTTCACCACTGACCCTTAAACAGTCAAAACTCAAACACTCAAGCACGGCTTCTGCTGAGGACCCTGTGGGAGAGAGAACCCAAAACTGATGTGCGTTTAAAAACCGCTACAAACCCGGATGAGAGAAACAGAGAGAGGCAGAGGCTAAAAGATGTGCGAAATTGAGAAACACAAGGCCCACAGAGTGACAGTCATCCGACTGAGAAACATTTTGGGATCGGAATACACACCACCTTATGACTCCATGATTGATTCTCACCCTCTCCCTGTCTGTTAGCCAAGAGTCAACTGAGGCAGAAAATAGGACAAGGTAGATAACCAAATTGAGAATCGTAAGAAACAAAAACACAGTGGAAGAATAAAAAAGATTATATTGTAATTTGGACACAATATAAAAACTTGGATGCTTCACTTTTCACCATTCTATATTTTGCAACAATATTTGGGGTTTGGATTCAATAGGGTTCATATTCTTATGCTCTGAGGCACACCAGAACTTACCTCTGGGTTATGAGGGCATACGCAAAAAACAATCACTCAGCTGTATGCAGTCTGCATGCAGGCATGCCATGCCACATATAATGTGTCGCATTCATTCAGACAATAATAGTCTTTTCCTCAGATGTAATTCTGTCTTATGAATCCTGAATATTTCTCGCTCAAATCTATTAGAAG
>JAZGTK010005305.1:0-22718 GCA_036877625.1 Ambastaia sidthimunki
AATTTGCTTCTCCAATGTCTGTTTATCTTTTGCTAAGGAAAGAAACACAACTCCTTGATTGTGTGACTACAGAGCATATAAATATTTGCCTTTACTAAATATTTGAGCATGAATAGTAGTGCTAGAAAAAGATTTGGCTTGTTGTTCTAGTTAGTGACAGTAGTAGCACTGCAAGCAGATGCTCCAGATAGTGAATGTTACTATGTTGGTTTTATGCTAAAGTGTGTGCTAACATCATGCTAAAACATGTTAAACGTGTTACTATCATGACCTGTTACTGTCACCATCATAAAGAATGTCAAGAATGTCAAACCTGAAGTATTCTAAACAATTTTACAGGCTTTGTCAAGCCAACATAAAAATTTGTCAAACTTTATTAAAGCCTGTCTGGACTGCTATTTACAGAACAGAATAAGCATGTTAAATAGTATAACATCTTACATTGCATCACGAACTACATTACCCAGAACCCCATGCTGGGACCATACCGCCACAGGTGGCGGCCATTACGCTTATTAGGCCATGTACGCTCACATTGACTTAAAATTGACTTTAGTTTTTAGATATTCTCATGCTCAGAACTACTTAAATCATTATGTGTCAGTCCAGATATCAATGTAACTTTCCATACACCATATTTCCTTAGCCATAGCCAATTCCATCTATTCCTTAGCTTTGCTTGACATTTAAAGTTCATCCAAAAACTCTGAATGTTGTTCCGAACCTAACTTTCTTTTGTTCTGTAAAACACAAAAGGTGAATTTTTATAGAGGAACAATTAGCAAATAGGACATCACAAGGAGATCAAGGCCAGATGTCAAGCTTATCAGTTAATAACATAAAAATTATAAATAATACAAATTATATTTCCCTTTTTCATTTTCATTAAATGGAAAAATTGAGCAAGATATTCTAAAAAAAGTTTATAAATAATAGTGAAATGTCGGCCAAGTGTGGCAGTCCATACTCAGAATTTTCCTCTGCATTTAACCCATTCACAATGGAGTTGTGAACAGTGCAGTGGGCAGCCATCCACTGTGGCACCCAGGGAGCAAGTGGGGATGCTTTGTACTATACTTTGTACTTGGCGCTAGTGCTTTGTACTTTGCACTAAGGGCAACCTCAGTTGTTTCCTGCCAGCAACTGTCCAACCAGTAGGCAACAACTGCCCCAAAGAGGCAATGAAATGAGGGTGAATAAATAAAAAACAGAAACTTCTTTCAGATGAACTATCCAAACCCTGTGTTATCCTGATGTTTCTGATAGATATATATTTTCTATTGGCAGGGTTTGCTGACAGAAACTTCCAGCTTCTTGTTAACTGAGACTATAGATCTCAATCACCCCCCACCCTTTTGCTTCTAGCCAATGTTAATAACAAGGGTCTTTTCATATTGATGACTTGTCATTGTTAACCTCCACTAGTCAAAACTCAACTACACTCCTCATATCCTGTGTGAAAACCATTTCCAGAGGCATTAGCTAATGCAATATTAGCTCATAAAATGACTTGAGATATATGAGCTCTTTCAGTCCTGTCCCCAATCAGTCTAGCTAAGAACAGTATCAAGATTTGTGACCCTCTCTGTTTACTCTTTGAAACTCTTATGAAATATTGTTGACCATTGCTGTCTCTCATGTTCTTTATGTAAACCATGTGACATAACCTGAACTAATGTAAATGTTTCATTGGCAGAGGGTTATACTTACAGTATATATTGATTTGGTCGTTTGTACATTTTCACACATATTTAAACCATCAATTAAGATTTTAATTTGGATTCAGGTTAATGGTAAAAATATGCAATGGATTTTTGCATTTTAACTTCATTCTTGAACAAAAATATGTAATACATTATGTCATGATTTAGGATTTTATTGCATACTTTCCACAAATTTGAGGTCTCTAAAACTACAGTTTTCAACAGTGTTTCAAACTCAATACACAGGTATTTCACAGCTAATTGGACTACATGCAATTTCAGCTTTTGAAATAAAACATATAGGATGTTGTCAATGGTCCCCTCAATGAATAAATCTTTATAATAGCATTCAGACACAGGCAATTAGACATTACACACCTCAAACTTCTTGAACAGAATACTTGTGCAACATGTTTAGTTATATATTTTGGCATTGACTGATTTGCTGTGATGTTTAGACATCAGTTGCTATCCTGCTGAAAAGAAGCAAATATGCCAGGCAAACAAGTTATTCATAACTAAGTTATGAACCCAAATGTACACATTACATAATTCATCTCTTATTAATCATTATTATTTTGGTGTATTTTTCTATCAAGAGGTTTAGATGCCAAGTGTAACATTCAGTGTCAACATGCTCTTAAGAAAATTAAAACCATTTTAAAAATAAGAAGTTTTGGTATCAAAACAGATAAAATTTTGGTTGACTGTACAAACAAATTTAATAAATAGATGTACAAGGTCAGTTTACTCAAGGCAAATTGCAGTGAGGGAAGGAAACACTGGATTCTTTGTGGGCAGTTGACCTTTGGTAGCCTTTGGGAACACAAACGTTCTGGATGTTTTCCATCTCTAACCACTGTCTGGCTACTGTGGCAACCTCATTGAATGCAGCATATGGTCAGCTCTCAATGGACGATTCACCACACAAAAGGGAAGTTTGAACTGACAGGATTCTGGATCTCAAGATTTAAGCAACAATTTGAAGATCTGTGGACACTGTCCACTACAACCATTATGTTTGTGCTTTTTTATTCATCTTTTGATACATCCTTGTGTGCAAAATATTTAATAAAGTGAATATGTAATTTAAAATACATGTTTCTTAATTTATTAAGAAATATAATCAAAGAATAATGTGATTGTTTGCATGTTGTGTTTCATACACAATGTTCTGTCAGGAAGCCTAAAAATGTGGTAACATCTAAATTAACTGAATAAACCTGACTACATTAATGTACACTAAATAAAGTACATTTTAAAAGTCACATCGGTTTTTGCTTTTTACAGTGTAGCTGACATAGTGGAGTTATCAACTTTGTCTTCAGAAGCAATAAGTACAATTGACATACAGTACGAGCTATACATTATATGGCAATAGGCCTATAGCATAGCTGAGAAAAATATGAGATTGGGGTAGTTTTTAAAAAATCTGGGAAGCAGGAATAAAAGGTATAAAAGCCTTATTTGGCTATTTGATGTCGTTAATGAAACAAGACAAGGAGATTTTGTTTTTTTCATGTGGGCTCTTCTGTGCGTTTACTAGCTATGATAAGGATTTCATCTGATATCCGAATAATAAATGTCACAACTTCCCAGGTCCTCAACCACCCGACGCTGATTACCTGCAATACATTGTCCCACCTTTCTGAGTAGCATAAACTACACGATCCTCCCTGCTGCTGACGTCAGGAGCGCAGCGCACTATCCAGGAATGAGCGCAATACTATTCTCACTGCTGAGATTTGAGAGCGCGGAGGAGGAGCTGTCAAAGTTTTCAGCCAAGTCGACCGACGTTTCTTAAGAAGACCAGAAAGCAGGATCTCCGAACATTCCCAAACCGTTTCAAAGAAGATCACGTATAACTATGGAGTGAAAATCGAAAGGGTATAGACACAAGACATGGCACGATCAACTGAGATTGGATTCTGTTTTACCTTACTGCTTTCGTGGAGCCTGTGCGCAGCGCCGGATAAGAAAGGTACTGTGTATTGTGAAACGGCATAGAGTAAAAGGGTTACAAGTTTAGTTCTGACACTGTCCACTGCAGATTGATCTCATGTCGGAATGTCGCACGTTTTTGCGAGATGCGCGCTTTGGAATAACCTCAATGAGCGTGGGAACAGAGCGGAAGTTTCTGCTCACAGTCCCACTGAGAACTTCCATTTGGAATATTAATTAGTCTTTTAGCTGACATTTTTTTTATCAAAAGTTATTTTTAAAGGTAATTATTTTGGAGCATTCTGAGGTTCAGGGTCTTGTTTACGGATATAATGGTGGTAGTCTTTAAATCAGTCCTTCAGAGGTTTAAACCTACAACCTTTCAGTTACAGGCCAATTTCTTTAACCACTAGGTTACATCCCGCACCATATTTAATAAGGTAGTGATATATGCATTTGAATTATGTGACTGCTTCTGGGTTAACTAATTTGCTAGAAATGTTGCACTGTAAAAACACTGTAAAAAACTGAAAAAAAACCTGTTATAAATAAATCAATTTATAAATACATTTTAAATAAAAAAAAATGTTGTCACTTAAATGTAGTACTAACATCAAGCATTATGACTGAATCGACCTGACTACATAATGTTACACTTAGTGTTACACATAAGTAACTTTAATGGTTAGTTCAGGTAAAAACGTACATTTTATAAACAGTGTGAACCTTCTTAATTGTAGTTTTACACACTTTGGTGCAATTTTACATTATTGTGAGATGTCAGACGTCAGTTCCAGAGCTGTAGTATAAACTGCTTTGAAATTTGCTAATAGAACTCTGTGTATTTAATCAACATTATTAGTGTTTGTGACATTTATTAGACTTGTCAAAGTGTGTTTATATACCACTCTGCTTATAATTTAGATCATCTCAGGGGTGACCTGTATGTAAACAGATGATTGTGCCAATGCTGACAGATGGGCACAGATCAGTTTATTACAGTCTGCTTGCTCATTTGGATTCATTCAGGTTTACAGTTTGAATGCCAAGAAAGGAATCACCTTCCTCTAATATCTCATAAAGATTTGCATTTACAGTCATTAGTTATATATGAGCCTGTTATATATGTGCCTTTCCTAAAGTAAATAGACACAAAATTGCCTTTTGCATGATTGTATAGTACATTGTGACAATTATGTGATTGCACTAGTTTACATACGTGCATTCTGTTGCATATGAAAATACAGTATCGGTTATAAAGTATAAAGAATATTAGGTGTTGATATTCTTTCACCATGTCATTCTGAATTGTATTAGTCAGTTTTGCAAGCCTCATAGTGTTTTAGAGGATTTTGAGGGTATCAGTAAGGATGAGCCTGATGCCCTACATTGTCTTTAGCCTCCCTGTTGTGACTTACTGAAGGTCAGATGAAAGCTGCTGCTATCTGTTAGCTGATTGTCTATTATAAGGCAGAAACAGCTGTTTAGTCTTCATAGAATGTTGAATACTAGATACATGCATTTGCAGTTTAATTTGAATTTGACTGACCCAGATTCTGTAAGATGCATTGTTGAGCTGTACTTATGTGCTCAGTCTAAAAAAATAAATAAATAATAACAATAATTGTGCATGTTAGTAATCCTGGCTATTAATTGTGCAGTACTTAAACATAATAACAAAATGTCATCTCTGATTGTGTGTTTGGTGCGTTTGCCTTCATTTGTTTTGCATTGACCTCTAGATATCTTCCAGTTTCATAATGACCTAGAACAATCTCTCTTATTCAGTCACCTATCTTGCCACTGAACCACAGTAAGAGCCATATGTGGGAATACATATAATTCACCAAAACAAAGACACTCTTATTTATTCATTTATTCACAAGGGGATAGGCTGCCAATTAAAGCTTGTTTTAACAAGCCAATAAATATCACATTTTTTAAACTCAAGTTATTTGTGTTTTAACTCCATTTTGTTAAATGTTGAATTTATGTAATCCATAAAGGAGAAAGTGTTCTTCATAACTTGCTTTTGCTGTATAACTGAATTAGTTTGTCTATAGGCAGTGAAATTTAATCTAGTCTGTCTGTGAGAGATCTCACAGGTCTTTTATAGATGCCTGTAGCTTCCATCTGGATGGCTCAGAGGTGATTCAGAGTCAAAACGTCCAAATGTGTGAGGTGAGGTTCAGTTTTAGGGTCTGGAGCTTGTTGATGTAGCAGAGTTTTTGGAATGGGGTTTGTCAGCATGCTTGTGTGTGTCTGCCCAAATTGTGTGTAGTTTTATTATGCTTTTTAGAGAGTAAATTGCTGCTTTACTCACAACGTAAAGCCACAGTCTGTAGTGAAGCAAAGAAAGTACATAGCACTTTTGCTTCTCTTAACTTTAAACTCTTTTGAATTTATTCAAACTTTCTTTTACAGCCCAGAGGAACAAGTTACAACAGTAGTTCTTAATGCACCCTCATTCTTTGGACTCTGAGATTAGTTTCTTATTGTAGCCAAATGATATTTCATATGAAATTCTAAAATATAAACACAGCTAGTGCAGAGACTTTAATATTCCCCACAGAAACTTGTGTAAAAGATGTAAAGAATTGCACAGTTGCACATCAGGGGCTAAAAATTACTAAAAACATTAAATGCATTTTTTGATTCATTTGGGAAATTCTGTGACACCTAAGTATGTCAGCTTTTATCCACGAGACAGTCTGATTGTGTATCTCCTTCGAAAGATTGCATGTTGAGTCATGGCTCCTCCAATCATAACAAGTCTCTGGTGTTTGTGAGCCAAAAGACAGATCTCACAAATATTTCAAAACAGCTAAACAAAACTGTCATCATGTGCTGGACTGTTGCTTTTTCTGACGGCCCTGGAAGGCCGGAGAAGAGCTTTCAGGAGGAACAGTGAGTAAGACTGTGACCTTCAAGACTTTTTGAAAACATTCATTTAAATGCATCCAAGTTTAATGTGAACTTCTTCCAATGGAATTTCCATTCGTCTTCATGCCAAGTTTTGTCTGTCAGTCTCGGTAAGGTTATACAGTAGATGCCACAGATGGATTTGTTTTGTGGTCTTGTGGTGCTGTTTCAGAAAAAACCCTGATGCCCTTGCCAACATTGATACCCTATAAAATGAACAAAGACAGGCCCGTTCGCAAAATGATGGCCTTACATGGAGTAACCTAATTACAAAACACAGACGAGACATTTGGCAAAATTGCAAATCACTCCATGTTCCTCAGGCGTGCCAATTTAACGTGTTCTTATGATGAATAAGCTCACTGATCTGTCATTAAGCAGATAAAAGTGCATGATAATCAGATTTTATCTCTATTGCAGTCACATCTCCTCCTTTGAAAAGCCATCACCTTCAATTTCTCCAGTAATGGCGGAAGACCATTATTGTTTTCCATGGGGATGAGGTTTGTTTAGCTAGTAATCTCTGGAAACACATCAACCATCTATGTCTTCCAAATGTGAGGTGAATTTGAGATTTTATAATTCTCTCTGTTCTCATTACCTCGTTCGCCCACCACCGCAAACCGAATTGGGATGTTCTAAAATAGAGGACTGTTGGGTAAAGCTGTCAGGCATAATTTCACCCAGTTTTGGGCCAGATATAAATGTAAATAACAGTTGCATGTTTTCAGATTCCCCGTCTGGAACATCTTGTTCAGTTAATTGACTTGGGAACAGTGTTTGGCATCGGTTCGCAAGTGTCATGCAGTTTTAACAGTGAAGACAGCTTCACTCTCTGGGGGCTAAATAATAATAACTTCATCAAATATCATTGCAAAGGAATGCTTTGACCGCATTTGATTCTACAAAATGGGTCCACAAAAATGTATATCTTTAACTTAGTATTTGTGCAGATATAATTATTGACAGTGCCTAAACCTGAATGTCAACAATATTCCATCTTCTCTAAGCAACAAGTGAGACTCGTTTGCAAAAGCTTTGCTTGCTGCGTCTTTTTGCAAATAATTCATAGACGCAAGTCTCCTCCCACTGAATAAACACAGGTCACCAGTCCCACGTGTCCAACACCTTGAACTCTTGCCAATATCTTAGTGTTGCTTACATTGCTTTCATCACTGTGTGATTGTTTAGACAGTGAAGTGACATAACGATATGCAAAGCGCCTGAAAGCATCATTGTTTCTTCTCTGATCTGATTCGCTGTCTCATGCCCTTCTGTCATCATGTTCCCACACGTTTGCACATGCTTTGCATGGCCCTGTGAGTGGTTTTCCAGATGGCCAGCTGTGATTTCTCTCAGCGAGGCCTAATGCCAGGCGTTAATTTCCTGCCTTTACTACCTGCATACTTCCTCCTCCACCTCTGCTTGGTTTTTATCATTTGTGCTGACAATACGTTATCAAAGACGCTCCTGGCTGCAGAGAACGTTCCCAGGAGGCCGATTGGTAAAAATGGTTAGTTACTATGGGGGCTTTAGAATGCTGATTGTTTCTGCTGCTCCATGTCTCTCCCTCGCGATTGGTTTTCCTAGAACCACATCTGCAGAAGCTGTTGGAGTTTTGAAAGCTAAAGAGAAGTTGAATGAGATTGCCGGAAAAAAGATGGACCTCCTGCTTTGATAAACTGTTGAGCAGTTACCTAGAGCTGGCAAAAAAATCAGTGTCTCATTTGTTAGAGTGACTCTCTGGAGGAGAACAATGAGGGTTTTGAATGTTTCTCCGTATGACTGCTGTGAGGAGAAGCCCCGTGTGACAGATGTTTCATGTTCTCTTATTTCTTTGTCGTTAGCTTTTGTGTGATGGCCCTGACAGTTTGATTGTTGTTGGGCTTGAAATGGCCAAAATCTATTTAGAACTGAACCCTGTGATTACCTGCGCAGACTGACTAGCATTAATGTTTTCTTTCCTTTATTTTTATTCAAACTGTTTTATTCAGAATAGTCTCCTTGTTACTGCGCATGCTAATTCTGCCTCAAGCTTTGTGACGTCTGTCACAACATTAGAAGACTTTGTTTGGAAACTCATGAATGTTTGCTGAAATGGTGCTTTGTACCTGCACGTCATGGAGTTTGTGGCATTTCCATAATCAAGTGAGACCGTATAGTGGAAAGAGACCTTGGAATTCAGGCTGGAAATAACTTTCCTTTTGGTTTCTATTGTGAGAAGCAGCAGTTTCTGTAGATCCCACAGGATTCTTCATTACGTTTAATTGACCAATAGAAAAGGTGAATTGTGTCATGTCATGCTTGTCAATGCTTGTTAGCGGTTATATTTCAATTTATTTTAGGAAGTCATAGATCAGAATTTTTTTTGGAGTTATTACTCAGATTTAGTATTGCAAGGAAAACCAACAACATTTTACAGACACAAAAACAGACCGGACAGAGTGTGTTCTGTGTGTAGCCTCAAACAGTTACTCAAATATTTGACTTAGTAATTAAGCAAACAATAACATTTGCCCTTTTGCATTATAAAGTCACTGAGCTCGGACCCCTCGTATCTGGTCTGATGGAGATGGATGGTCTGCGAGGATATGAAATCGTCCTTTAACAATTGTGCTTCACATGTTCAAGTGGTTGTTCTCAGACCTTTTCAGTTGGAAAGTGAAGTTTCCGTTTATTTTGCCATGTGGTGCTAAATTTAACAAATCTTGGAAAACTGCAAAGAAAAACATTGAGAAACAGGCTGACAGTTCTAGGCCAGTAGCTTCTAATACACACGGCACACCATGCACACTAGCAACAAACACACAGACATACACAGAAACAAAACATCATTTGTTGTTCCTTTAACGCCTTTATGCTTGGCCCATTTTGAAGGCTGGAACTTAATTCTTTTGTTTTAGAAACCTGAGATAGAATTTTTCTAGTGTATCCAATTGAGAAACTAACTTATCTGCTATACTGTGTAGTATTCAACAAGAAGGTTAAAGGCCATAACCACAGCCAGCTGGCAGTTTATAAGCATCGCATCTGTGTATATATTGCTAACTACACTCCCCTTGACACCATACAGTGAGGAGGTTTTTGCCTTTTAAGCAAATGGGACCATTTTGACTCACCTCTTCTTAAACCCAACCACATCTGACCAGCCTTTCAAACTGTAATTTATAACATGCTCATAAAACATTCCATTTAAGGGAGAACATGTAGGGAAATCTCACTCAGCCACAGTGAAACGTTCAGCTCTGAATAACCTGCTGTGTCGTTTCAAAATAGCACATAAGCCAAACAGGCCTCAGATCTTCCCTGATTTAAATGCCCCTCCCTCAACACATACCCCTATAGTGTGAACACAGTAGGACATGTTGTGAAATATAGAAGTGTGTCAACTGAATTGTGAAAGATCTCTTGATTTACAAGCTTTTGTTTGGTGTATTGTTCCTCTGAAGTAAAGGGTGAGGCTTCTAGAGCACATAAAAAAAACCAACATCATGTTTTTTTGTTTGTGGGCTTTTTGTTTATGTATTGTAATGCTGCTGTGTGTTATCGCCCTACCCCAAACTCACCCCATTGGTTGAGACAACAGTCATATGGGACAACTAAAACAAGCAGAGCAATGTTATGATAGCACCACAGCTTGACAGTGTTTACACTTTATGTCGAAATTCATCTGTGAAAGTTGTCTCTGCACATTGAACTGGATAGAAAATACTTTTTGAGTGAGAAAAAGATCAGTATATGATCACTAGATGCAATGAAAAAATCAGTTTTGTATCACAAGACCATAATACATTTTCCAATAACTTAATACATTAGTTCACCATCTTCAGTTAAATTAATTTGTAGGAATTCTACATCTCATAAGAGCTGTATACAGCTGTATAGTGATATACATCTAAGATGTAGACACTGATGGATGTGGTTTTTCCAGCCTTAGGCGCTCTGCAGCCGAAACTTGTGAGAACAGCTTAACTGTTTCCTTTCTTTCTCTCTGGCCTATTTATTGCTCTCCTTTAATTCACTTAAATCTTTTACCCTTCAGCACAGCGGAACTAATTCATCACTGTGCAGAATCTCTCTGTGTTGACACATCTATATCTGGGATCTCTGTGTTATTGCTGAGTTTCCTGAGGGTTTTTTGGCTATCCAAATCTCCTTGAATGTGCATAATTAGGAATATTAGAAGACCAGACAAAAAGTGATACAGAAAATCTCAACAGGCATGTTTTCACACGAACGCCCTTCAGACAGAACAGATTCAGGCATTAATGCAACATAAATAATTCTATGGCTCATTTGTTCTTTTCCAAGATCTGTCTTCATTCATTTCCAGCTCAGTCCTGTGCTCTTTTGCCATATGTAATAATAGTCTGATTAGCCTTGGTATGCACAGACGTATCTGTTGTTTTCTTTAATATCGTGTGGACTAGTGTTTTTAGGCAGACTGTGTTTAGTCTAGTGTTGCATTACGGTTGTGCAAAAGTGAGACGGCCTGTCTCGTCTACAAGGCCTTGCGGCATGTGTTGATTTGCAAAGTGGATCTAATCCCAGACGTGCCACTTTGCTTTTGGTAATTTTTCAGTTAATTTAGAGATATCCTCTCAGCAGAGGAGCAGAGCTTCCTAATGACTTCTAAAAAATAAATGCCATTGTTTTATATGTGGGAAAACATTAGTGCCTGCCAATGTAATTATTTAACCATTACATAAGATGAAATTCTTGTGAAGTTTCATTTTAGGGATGAGAAAGTGGAATTGTGTATGTGTTAAAAGGTTTATAGTGTTAAAAAACATTTAGTAAATGTTTCCTTCTTGACAAGCGTCAAAACATTCAGCAGCAGTGGCGTCACTAGGCCCTTATAGGAGAGTTTTTAGTCTCCTTTGAAGAACGTACTACAAGGTGTCGCTGGACCGCAGGGTTTTGGATAAAGTGTAGATGTGTTGGAGGGTGTGAAGGTATTTCAGGGCAGAACAATGGCAGTTTTATATGCAAGCAGTGATAAATTGAATTTGATGCATGTGGCAGATGGTAGCTAGTGAAGAGAAATGAGGAGAGGTGTGACCTGCTCTTATGGGCTCCTGGAAGACAAGTCGAGCTGATGCATTCTGAATCATTTGTAGTGGTCTGATTGCCCATGCTGGAAGACCAGCTAGCGGAAAATTGCAGTAGTCCAGTCTAGAAATGACAAGGGCCTGGACAAGGAGCTATCACATGCTCTGTGAGATAAGGCCTGGTTTTCCTGATGTTGTATAGTGCAAATCTACACGATTGCGTTGTCTTAAACGTCAGCTAGTCACCAAAGACTGTTGGTAATATGGTTTTAAAACATTAGAACTATTTAGTTTTAGGACTGTGAAACTGTGCAGAGCAGTAGGGTGGGCTGGAAAAACATGAAGTTCTGTCTTAGCTAGGTTGGGTTGTAGGTGGTGTTTTCTTATTCAAGCTGACATGTTTTCCAGGCAGGCTGTGAAGCGTGCCACTATTGTATGATTATATTAATCTTTTAGACAGTGAGATGGACAAGACAAGATTGAAAAAGAAAGTTCAAAACATTTGGCTTCATCACCAAGGCCACAAGCAGATCTGAGTAGATTGCCGTTTCCATGGGAACAAGTACCTCTAACACAAAAGCACCATTATTCAAAGATTTAGTGTCAACTTTGAAACAGGATTTACTGGCATTGTTGTGTGCAAAATGCTTTGTATACACATGGCTAGCTTACAATATTACAATATTACTGCCTTTTATTATAAATGTTGCGGTAAAAGCAGAGTATTATTCTTTCTTACTAACCCTTTTGAAATGAAATGGTGCACTTAATGAACAAACCTTAGAGTTAAGCAATAAGAGACAGAGTCAGAATCAGTCATCCAATTTGTTGATCATCTGCAGCAGGAAGTTGAATCATTCAGTGCAAAGACACGTGTAGAGATTATTAGTACAAACTTTCTGCTTGTAATTTCGTAAAAAAAGTTAGTTCTACATGATTAGTTGAATTAGTAATTTTATGCAATAATGACAAATAATTAGTAATTTTTCTAAAATGACAAACTAATTGTACATTAAGCATATTAAGCATATTACATGGCTATTTAGCAGATAATAAAATAATGGACATGAAATATTGATTTACTGTGATTTTATTTTGTGTAAAAAACAAAACACAAATGTAATGTGTGCCTAAACAGTTGCCTGGGACAATGATCAACTAGCGGCCATTATACAAAAATTGACCTCACAATGTTGGGATTGACCAATGAAAATCGAGTATCAGAGGGATACTTTATTTCACACAGGTGATAACTATTTTATGTTTGTATCAATTAAAGCTTTGTTAAAAATAATATAAAAGCAGTTAATATTATTGCACATTTTATAACATTGTTTTAGATTCTGCACGTTAGCTCCACTGGGATTTAGCATTGGCTGAGTAGAAAGACTGTTTAAAAAGGAGGGAGTGTTTTTTGGCTGCTGTATCATGGTACTTTTCTACCAGTATTCTTCTTTAGAAAAGTCAGGTGGCTCACAACAGTGAAGCAAAGATTGTAGGGTTTTCAGAGCAACAGCAGGTTAACAATTGAATGGTGGCAAGTGGCCAAGATAAAGATCCTGTTCGCATTTCCAAAGTGAAAATGGGCTGACATGGCCCTGTATTTTCAACTGCAGGCCTCCGTTTGCCATTTATTTCTGGAAATAAACTACACAGATTTAGATTTTTAAAATGATCATTCTTGATTCTATAAGCACAATTTGCCCTGCAGCAAACTAAGTGTGTGATAGACATTCTGTACAAGACAGAACTTTACAGTGTTTTATAAAAACAAACAGGCCAGACAAAAAGACATGAAAGACCCTGTTATGTTGAAGGGTTGTGACATCATTGTGAACAAAAAGTGGGCAAAATGAATACGTTTTTAAGTTCATTTCACTGGTTTAAACTATTGCCAACTTTCAGGAAAATTTTGTACTGGCTGTTAAACACCCTCCAACTGCCATTGGCCAATGATGTGGTGATATAATGGCTGGTGACCCCACCTACTTTTTCTTGATTGTTGACATTCAAGTAGTGAAACATACCATGTGTCAAACCCGTCCTTAATACCCCAGTAACAGTGATAGAAGTTACGTTTTGTGAAATGCTTTCAACGTTTGTTTAGTTAAGGGTTAAGAGGAGTGTCAATTGAAATACTGCAGGTTGACATACAGACCTGAGGCCCTGATTTCATGTTTGTTAACTGTTACTCCATTATATTCTTGCTATCAGTGGGGGGTTTCACAGCATGTTCTCATAAGTCATGTTCAATCTGAAAATGTGTGTCAAAGTGTATAAGTTTGGCTGTAAATGAAATATGGGGAAACTCATATGGAAGCTGTTTTAAAGGGATAGTGAACTCACTCTCATTTCATTCCAGGTGTATATGGCTTTTTTCTTCAGCTTCACAATAAAAGTTATATTAAATGCTGTTTAATATTGTACTGTCATTGAATGACTGCCAACATTTTAAAGTTGGTAATGTATCAATTCAAGCACATCATTAAAGTAATCCAAATGACTCACGTTTTCTAAAGTCAAACTTAGTAGAATAGTAAATAGGGTTAGTAAATTATGAGATCATTTTCATTGTTGTGTAAACTACCCAAAATATTTTACTGGTAGGTCTTTTTGCCTCCAGGCCCCATGAGTAGGCTACACCACAGAGGAACGTTTTAATACCCCATGATGTATTTTGGGAGGCAGTTAATGTAAAATTTTAAGGCACTAAAATCTGCCAGGCTCCTCAGAGTTTTGTCTCAGATTTATTCACACAAGCTAGCTTATGTTATAGCTTATACTGCTGTCTAGAGTATTTGATTAACTTAATTCTTTCAGGTTTTATGCTTATTTCCAGCATTAAGGAGTTTGTAGGCATCAAAACATCTTAGCAAGATATTGCTTTAGTGCAAAGCAATTTTATCTTTTCTACTGATAGTTGTGGAGTCTCACCAGGACACTGATAACATCTCCCTAGAGCTTTTGTCTGGAAAGCTTCCAGAAGGAGATTAACTTTCTGAATGGTCCAGAGACAGTGTTTTATCTATTTAATTTCTCCTCTCAGATGGGAAGCCTGAGTCTTTAATATCAAATAACATGTTTTTGTTTTATGGACATTTTTAACCATCTCCTAATTTAATCATATGCACATAACTCTTAAGATTGGAGGATTTGTAATGGTTAAAGGGTCAAGAGGTTAAGTATGTGAGAGAGGCTGTTTTCCTAGTGGCTAGTCAAAGCTATGAGATGAATTTGAGGCAGCCCATGAGCATATTCATGCTCCCTTACAATAGCAGTGTAGCACTGGGCAGTATTAATATTTTAGACCACTACACCAAAATACAGTGTGCTCCAAAAGTTTGAGACCCCAAGTGTGAATGCTGTTTTGCATGCATTTTTTTCTTTGCAAATGACATATAAATTTACATTTTAAACTGAGTTAAATTGAGAATTATCTACATACCAAATGTTTTGTGTTAATGTCAGCATGCACCTGCTTTACAACATAGTCTAATACTTTTAGCCCCCACTATATGTATTTAGCCATATACAGATAAGGCTCTAAAGAACTCTATTTTCCCAACCTTTTGGCAGAAGTTTAAAGGTAGAGTAGGCAATTTAGGAGAAGCTAGCAATAGCAAGCTAGCTAGGGGTGGTGCAAATGGGGTGGCGGGGATAAGAACAAGTGTAAGGGCCCTGATAATACAAAGTGTCCAGCAGAACCCGATAAAGTAATCGGGGTGGTGCAACTGCCTGGAATGTGACCAAAAATGGACAGAGGGAGTCGCGAACACAAATTAGCCAGGGGGTCCAGAAACCCTAGTGGCACCCTAAACCTAGCTTTGAAAGCATAAAATCTCACCCTCCTTTTGGATGGTCTTCAAACCACGCCTCCTCTAAAATGCGATGCATGCAGGTATGCAAATAGACAGTTTGAAGGCAAGTAGGACTGAATTGATTAAATATGGGTATGAATTCAGACCCAATTTATTGATTGGATAAATATTTTATAATTCTGTGCCTTTCCACAGAAGATAAATATAAATAAATACATTTAAACCACTTTGATTGCTATCAGGATGTGAAGAGACTTTCAAAAAATGTTTCTGGAAAAAACCCTGCTTTTAAACAAAACATTTTATACATAATAATGTTCCCTTTGTTCTGAAGAAAGAAAAAGGCTTGTAAAAACACATTTTGAACTCGTTGCAGGTGCAAATTATGTTTGGCCATAAATGCAATTTTCAGAGTTCTTGCCATGTGTCCACCAGCTGTATATGACAAATGCAGAACATTCTAGAAATGATCATGTACTTTGATGTAACTCTGAGGTGCTTAATAATCTGGTTTTACACCTGCCTATTTGGCAATGTCAACCGCATCTGAAAACAATTCAGCCAGCCAAGTGTCATGCCTTCAAGAATTCTGGTTACTTCAGTGCATGTGGTACATCTCTGCAGTGATGTTGAGGATGAAGAGAATTAAAGTTGCGTAGCTTTGCTGGATCTTGTCTGAGATGTGCAATGGGAGCATGGAGCATTCTTCACAATAAATATCACAACATCTGCAGCGGTTCAAACATCTGCTCGGAACTTCACACTGATGTAATACAATTAAGACATGTGAACGTTCTTTGTTGTTTGTTTTATTGACAACTAATTTAAGTGTCAACTTTGTCTTAGATCACTTGGGAGAAATAAAAATCTGCACAAATAGAATAATTGTTCTCACACAGTCAGGGCTATAAGAATGAATAAGAATAGCATAGCTGAAATGATTGTCTTGGGAGAATTTAAGGAAAAATGTTTACGTTTATATTGAAATGTCTGACTATTGATTGAAGACTTTGGTATCGTGGACACAGTGAGTTAGAGAAAGTTAGTTGAGACTTTCCTAAAGAGTCACATGTGTTAACTGTGACCTTTTTCTCAGGAGAAACATCTGAGAAGCAGACGATTCTCCATTTCCTCTCAGTTTAATGTCACATGTGTCTATGAACAGTGATTCAGATATTAAATATACGTAATCTGTGCCATTTCTCTCCTATGGGCCATTCATTTCCGAAGGAAATTTCCAGAGAAATACGCTAATTAATCAGTTGCACATTTATATCAGTTTTTGGCAGATAACATGCATTTTAAACGTGACTTCCTAATGTGTCATTCATGGCTCGTTACAGAGTCCTTTGGATTTCAGGGTGAAACCAATTGCTTTCATGCTAAAAAAGCTTGGCCAAAAATACACTAAGACCTCATTTGCTATTGCGAAATGCAAAGTGTGTTTTCCGCCGGAAACTTTACGGATAGAGACAGTCGTCCGGGTTGTGTGTCAGTCTCTGGAAGGGAGTGACTGCTAATCTGCCTGAACAAAACCACGTGTGCTCTGATGAGAAATCCAGAACACTACAATGAGTATATGATGAGTAACGGTTGGGAGCAGCCGACAGGAAACTCATCCGACTGCTACAGTGCACTCTCACTCTTTAAATCACAAACTGAGCTGAACTTACAAACTCATAATCAAAAACATCATGGGCTGTATGCCCGATATAAAGGCCAGTAGAACAAATGTATTTATACAGAAATACATTGGTGTTCACAAATATGCTCTGTCTTTTGACAACTGAGTTGTTTCGGGGTTATGTTGCAATTAAACATCTGAAGCTGGTGGTTAGCTGTCGTCTGTAAAGGTTCATTGTGTTCTGCTCTGTTGTTTCTCAAGAAGATTTTGGGAACATTCAGGGTAACAGGGGATTCCCGAATGCAGCTGGCTCTTTCCGGCTGGAATGATGTGTGAAATGTGTGGGTTATCCAGCCAGCGGTGTAGACTCTTTTATTGCAGAATAAGGGGCTGGTGGTGAACAGGGAAAGAGGGCCATATTTCTGCCCCATGCTGCCCACTCACTTTCTCTCTCCTTTGGCAGCCTCCTCTGTTTCATGCGCCAGTGATAAAAGGAGGCATGGACGTGTATATGCGTGCTGAAGGCTTACAGCTGATATAATAATTTATATGCAAGGCATAAATGGTGGACCGTTGAAATATTGAAAATTTATGGGGATTCAATGTGTTAATGTGACCATTATATGAAGCTGAACTACTGAAAAAAATGTGTTTTCCATGACTAAAAAACTTGTTAGTCATGTTGTTTGCTTTGTGCCAGTGTTGTCTTTTTCCAGTTTTTTGTAATGGCAATGGCTGTGTGTCTCTTTGAAACTGTTCATTTAAGACTTTGTAGTAATTCAGAAAGAATTCGGCAAACCGATAATGTGGACAGTCTGGAACTGCTTCATTGCTGGCAGTTACAGAAACGTAATCAACACCTTGAAACATTTGTAAACCAATCAGAATCAAGAATAACAATTTTGTGGTATAATAGGAAATGACTGATCAGACTGATCAAAGTGAATAATTTAGAAAAAAATATTTGTGTGTGAGACATTGTAGATTGTGATGAATGTCATTTGCAAGTTTAATAAGTAAAGGTTTAGGCTTTCATATTTCATACTCATACAAAAAGTATGTCATACTTAAGACATAAATCCAACATCTAGCCACAAGGACATGACTCAACCTCTTAAAATAAAATTTATAGCAGTTTTCAGTTTGAACTTACACATTTTCTGGAAGTTTACCTTGATGCGCTCAGAACTCTGCTGATCTTACTTGGCTAGCTGGCTGCCATATTACAATTTCCTGTGCTTTTCAACTTTGCTTAGTCATATGTTACAGTGTTATGACTGGCTTGATGCCATAATTACAGCTCCAAAAACACCAATGTTGTGTTTCACATACCACTTTATAATGAAAAACTGGATTTGGATGGATCTCTGTTTCTACTCATAGACGGCCTATATGCAGCAACAAATAAGACTGTGTATAAAGTTAGAAATCAGTCAATGATCTTAGCTTGACCAATCGTGAGCACAGTATGTCTTTGTTGGAATGAGAAACAGAGAAACAGTGTTTACTTTTTGAGAATAATATATCACAGAACAGGCAGCGTATCAGATCTTAGGACGCTGTCAACAATGCAATGAATTAGCTCATGGCTCCCTCTGTTCCCTTTAAAGTGATGAATAAAGCCCATGACTGAAGGCACCAGTGATCACATTAGCAACTCAATGGGTAATCGATCTAAGTATCATGAATGGGCACATTTTCTTCACACGGTCTTCAGAAGATGAACGTTTGCCAGTTAAAAGGCATTGTAGCCTTTGCCTGACTCCAGATTCAGTTGTGTGAAACCATGTAGACGTGACTTCACTGCAACTCGATCTTAAGTCTGCAAGGTACAAAGTGAGTTCATGAAATTTTAGCATGCTAACGTTATGTTACTAATAGGTGCTCAAAAGAACCTTTTCTCCAGCATTCCAGTGCTGGAACTTAGCATAAACACAGTCAAAGATTTGCAAAGTGTAACTGGAGATGTACCCTGAGTTGTTAGGGAGGCCTTTCCAAGAGGGATAAACATTTGCCTCTGTTTAGGTCCTTATTTGTCTTTTCTAGGAATTTTCGAAAAAAGAAAGTGAGATGTGCTTGCGAGGCGAAGTACGTTCTCTCATCTTTGATTCAAAAGAGTCCCTGTACATCTTCAGAAAGACACAACAGCGACTATAAACACAGAGCGGTCATTTAATTAGATTTATAACTGTTGTATCTCTTGTGTAGTCAACCCCCCAGCACCAGTAAAACTGTGTAAGTGTCTGTGCTTAAAGGATTAGGTCACCCAAAAATGAAAATTTTGTCAGCATTTACTCACTCTCATGTTCTTCAACTTATTTGACTTTCTTTCATCCGTGTAACACAACATTTTGAATATTACACTTCTTGCAGTCGCGATTACAATGAATAGGTCTGGAGATTTACTCAAAAGAATGATTTATACAAATAGATCGGGCATCACTGTTCTTCTCATGAACTCTTATGAACTATGCGTTAAGGATGGCTTGGGTGGATGTCAAGATTTTCGTTGAATAATAACTAAATAAACGTTTTCCTTTGTTTTCATTGTGCTTTTTGTCATTTTTAAAGCTTGACAGCCCTTGTTCTCATTTATTTTCAATATATTAAAAAGATTTTCCAGGATATTTTTCAAAAATGAACCTTCTGTGTTCATTAGAAGAATGAAAGTCATACAGGTTTGGTGTTTGAGAGTGAACGTTGAGGGTGAGTAAATATTGTTGAAATGTGGATTTTTTTTGATGAACTGTACTTTTATAACCCTTGATAAGATCTACATACTCATGTAGAAGAGAAGGACACTTTACAGTTGGTGTAAATCAACATGATATTAGGTATTACTTTCTGGTAGTAAAGCCAATAATGTGTTTAAAGTACATTCGGTGAATGTACTTTAGGGCTGTTCTGTGGGTGTTCCGTATCTGGCATGATCCAAACACGTGTCTTTCTTCCCAATTCTCTCAAATTCACCCTTTCCATTCCTCCCTCTTGTTCCCTCTGCCCTCCCTCGAGGCTGCTAACATCTGGGTTTGGAGTAACGCAATGACCGTCTCCATACAAGGAACTTCCTGAAATGTCAGAAGGGCCTTTTTGTTTTCTTTGTTTCATTGCCATCCCTTTTTTTAATAGTAGTAGTGGTGTGTGTCAATGTTTGTGCATCATTCCATCCTCTTCCTGCGAGTTCCTCAAGTCCCTAATCTGCAACACCCCCACATCTCCACAGTTTTGTGTCTTTTCCCACTCAATAATTGCTGCCACTTCCATTTAGAATCCAGAACTGAGTTCAAAGACACGGAATACATTAGTTCCATCAGCACCCTGAGAATTCTTCATTGTGTTGCGATGCTATCTTTGTTTAGATTGCAACATATGTAACGGAATGCACCTCCTCTGCTGAATCTTAAACAATTCGCTCCTAGCAGGACAGGGAAGCGTGGGCTTAATGCACAGGAAGACCTGAGGAAGCTCTTTATTTTCCTCATTAAAACTGACAGTGGTCCTGTGAGGTTTAAAAAGCTCTTTAAATCCAAAGCCTGGAGCTCCAGATCCAAGGCGATGATCCAGAGACATCAAAATTACATCTGCTTTTCATGCGGAAGAGAAAATTATGTTCTTTCTTGCAATCCATCTATTGTGGGGGTTAAAACAGAAAAAAAATGATCAGAATTTGTCACAGGGGTACAACCCTCAGGAATGCATCCACAACAACAGTCATATATTTTTTGTATTTATTTATTTCATAAGGCTCCATTTTAATCCACCTTAAGTTAAAGGCATTAAAGGGCACAGCAGGTACTGTAAAAAAAAGTTAATTTATAATTTAATTAAATTAATTTATTTTCCGACAGTATATAGTAATATGCATGAGGTTATTTCAGGGTCAATCAAATACTCACCTAAATTACTAAAGGTATAATGCCTTACTGAAAAACCCAGTGTTTTGTATGACATATACAGTAGGCTGTTATTTTATAAGTGCCCAGGGAATGAATAATGACTAATATTATTACAAAAGGAAATTGATTAGCATAGCATTTCCTCATAATTATGGATTCATTTTCCCGTAACACACTTAACAAGATTTGAACAGCTAATGTCGTTCCAGGTAATGACACTGTATTTTATGGGGAAAAATGATCTCTTTCATTTTATTTATTTTATGTTAAATGAGGCCTAGTTCCCCTGGTCTGTTATCAGAGTATATTCTTCCATTAAAATGCGATTTGAAGTCTCTTTAAAGAGCCAGTTTACTCGGCAGCCTTCTTTGTCCAAAATCAATTTTAGCTATGGAAATGTATTTTAATAGTTTATTTTTTGAACCATGTTTTTTATTTTAATAAACAAATGCTCATTTAGTTTTATTTTATTTTAAGAATAATATTGACACTGTATGTGCAAGATGGCATTACACATATATTTCTTTCAATAGTAATACAGTAAGCATTTTTTAAGCATTTTCCCAGCATTTGTAGTTATTGCCTAAAGAAATACGGTTAGTTTACAGCCTCTCCTAGACAAAGTATTAAATGTCTTAACCTTTGGTATCTTGCAACAAGTTACGTGATGTAGGATCTTTTTGATGTTAACCCTGCTTGCTGGAGCATGGGAACACTTAACACGCACTATAAAGAATGTTCAGTACACCTACAGTGTGGTGCATGAACTAACACTCACATGGTTGCATCATATTCTGTATGGAGAGGATTTGTATACTTAGAGTTGAGCCAGCCTAGGCAGGCCACACCTTACCTTTGACATCATGGCACTGGGCCAGAGCTATTGCTAGACGGAAGTAAGTCTGTAACAACTAAACATGTCAGGTTAGATTCGTAATTTCTTCATCACAGGCTGCACAAGTAAACTGTATTATTGGACAATGTCCGTAATAAGTAGTTTTGTACAAGGTCCAGTGAAATCCAGTGTCCAGTGACACATTGCTTTGACATCAAAAGTCTGTTCAGCCCAAGTCATCTGCTGATATCCTTCATACTGATCAGGAAATGAGTAACTCTTTATCGGTTGTCCCAGATAACAGTGTTAAGGCACTGTTTATGAATTTATCTTGTCCTCTGCGTGGGTGATGACTTGATGGCTTTACTCTGGGTATGAAACACGCTGTGTTATTGCTACAAGTGTGCAGCAAACTGCAGAGAACAAGGAACCTATTTTCTTACCCTCATAGTTAATGTTCCCCTCTGAGCCGTTCCTCCTAACACAAGCTCTCTTCAAACATCTTGCCCTTCAGCCAAATTGCTCTAATTGTTAGGCAAGATGAAGAATATAGGTCGAAACACCCTCTGTGTAAAACACTCCCAGTATATAGGGCTTGAAATTAAGTTAACAAGCGATGTTTTATTTGCAGGCAAAAGTTACTGACCAACGTTCACTAATTCTATAAATCTGTCCTGTTGATCAAAAAAAGCTTTTGTTAAGCAGAACTGTAGCTGAGTCTCAGACAGATGTTACATCGCACCACCTGTTTTGTTTTGAGACAGAAAGGCAGGATTCAGGTGGAGACTGTGACCTCATCTCATGGATGAGTGAATGACTAACTGAGAGCACTAAAATGACAGCAGCACGACTACAGGCTTGATAAACATGCCTACAAAGTAAATAAATAAACCATAGTTTCAGTTTTGAAATGTGAACTCATGTGAAA